>JALQBC010000051.1:0-237827 GCA_023375675.1 Cytospora piceicola
TGATAAGATAAAAAATAAATAAAAATAGGGTTTTATAGCCCTTTTTGTAAGGATTCCGATTTAGGTTAAATTATTTAATTCGGAGCTAAACTCGCCGTGGAAGGCCGGTTCGAAAACCAGGCCCCCGGGCTAGCCTATCAGGCGCCGCGCTGCCGCCCCACCTGCAGGGGTTTGGTGGAATGGGACCCTATTCTACCAGACAATAACTGTTAGGTCTGCATCTGGGTTAAATATTTAACCTAGATTAGCATAAGTATACTTACCCTAGACTTTAAAAGTATACTTACTCTAGACTTTTACCTAGCATACTTAAGGCCCCTCCTATTATATTCTAGCGTAGATTAGTATCTATAAAGCCTACTAGATTAATTCTAAGGCGTAAAAGTGCCGGGAAGGTACTAAAATTTAAGTTTAAAAAAATCTAACAGATAAGTCTATATTTAAGTTAAATATTTAACCTAGATTAGCATAAGTATACTTACCTTAAACTTTTACCTAGTATACTTAAGGCCCCTCCTACTATATTCTAGCGTAAATTAACATCTATAGAGCTTACTAGATTAATTCTAACGCGTTAAAGTGGCGGGAAGGCACTAAAATTTAAGTTTAAAAAAATCTAACGAATAGGTCTGCATTTAAGTAAAATATTTAACCGAGATAATTTAACTTAAAATTCTCTAATCTTAACCCTTTCCTATTAATAACACTAAGTAAGTAAGTAAGTAAATAAGTTAGTAAGTAAGTAAGTAAGTAGGTTAGTTAATAAGTTAGTTAGTAAGTTAATTAGTAAGTTACTTAATAAGTTAGCTATTAAATTAGTTAGTAAGTTACTTAATAAGTTAGCTATTAAATTAATTAGTAAATTACTTAATAAGTTAGTTATTAAATTAGTTAGTAAGTAAATAAATAAATAAATAAGTAAGTAAGTAAGTAAGTAAGTAAGTTAGTTAATAAGTTAATTAGTAAAGTAGTTAATAAGTTAGCTAGTTAATTATTAAGTAAGTTAATAAGTAAGATAGTAAGTAAATAAGTAAGTAAGTAAGTAAGTAAGTAAGTAATTAAGTAGGTAAGTAAGTAAGTAAGTAAGTAAGTAGTTAAGTTAGCTAGTAAGTTAGCTAGTAACTTAACTACTAAGTAAATTAACTAATAAGTAAAATAGCTAATAAGTATAATAGCTAATAAGTAAGTTAACTAGTAAGTTAGCTAGTAAATTAGCTAGTAAAGTAGTTAGTTAAGTAGCTAGTAAAGTAGTTAATAACTTAGTTATATAATTATTAAGTAAGTAAGTAAGTAAGTAAGTAAGTTAATAAGTAATTTAACTAATAAGTTAGCTAGTAAGTTAGCTATTAAAATAGCTAATAAGTTAGTTATTTAGTTATTAAGTAAGTAAGTAAGTAAGTAAGTATATAAGTAAGTTAGCTAATAAGTTAGTTAATAAAGTAGCTAGTAAGTTAGCTATTAAAATAGCTAATAAGTTAGTTATTTAATTATTAAGTAAATAAGTAAGTAGGTAAGTATATAAGTAAGTTAGCTAATAGGTTAGTTAGTAAAGTAGCTAGTAAGTTAGTTACTTAGTTAATTATCTCGTTACTTAAGGCTACGGAAGAGACGATAGAGTAACGCCTAAAAGGCGTTACTTTATCGGATCCGGAGTAGCTTAAGCGGCGTATTTAACTATCTAACTAACTAGCTATTAAGTTTCTAATCCTTTTTAACAGAAGGCCTTCTTAGCAGGCGGTTTTACCGCCGTTCTTTAGTATAAGTAATATATATTTTAATAATATAATTTTTATATTCTTAACTACCTTATAAAATAATCATTAACCTTTTTAATAAAAGGTATATATTAATAGATTTAATTAAGTATATATTATATATAATATATAGTAATAAAGGCCTTTACTTAATATATTATATAAGGTAGTAGTACGAATCTTTATACTAGTAGTGTAAATCTCTGTTCTCTTACTCGATATATAGTATAAAGCAGCAGTGCGTATCTTTATATACTAGCAGTACGAATCTCTGTCCTCTTATTAAGTAGTAAAATGTAGTAGATTGCTATGTCTCGTTTACAGAAACCCCTCTATACCGATGTTCAAGCTTGCAGAAAATATTCCTGTCGTCTCTATATTTACGCACGCATTCGCCTAACGTACGTAGTTGTTCAGGCACCCGACGATGGAAAAGCAGGTTAAGGAATGGAATCAGACGTGAAAACAACGGTCTGATGGCCTAGCACAAGGTGGCCGAGACGCTGGTTCGCAATAGCAGGGGCATCTTTCTCGAGCTCGGCAAACGCGGGATCCGCCGTAAGCTTACCCATGTCAGCTGGGTCGCGGATCCAGTATGACACGACCGCGTCATAGTCAGGGACGGTCCACTCGGGTTGCTTCAGCTGGTTCTTAATGAACTCGCGGTTCGGCTCGCGGTAGCCTGGGGGCGTGACCATCTTTCGGAAGAATTAGTATATTCCGGGGTTTCTCTGGCGAAGGAGATGCAGTCAAGGGTAGGAAGAGGTACTCAAGATGTGGGGATGTAATAGGCAAAAGAATAGAACATACGATGGCATACTGGAGGATGCCATTCCTCTGCATCACAGGGGCAGCCTTAGGTGGGTAGGTCTCGGTCATGTACTTGGTGAACTCCTCAGTGGAGATGTTATCATTTTTGTAGAGACAAACGTCGAACTTGAAGATGGGGGTTGGGCCAGCCATGATTGTGGTGGTTGTCAACTGGTTCTGCCGATGACTGTGCTTGGGACTGACTTGTGTGAAGATGCTACCCTTACGGGCGTGGAAAGGACAGGAGAGAAGGTTTCAATGATCTTTTATGTGTGCTGGGAGCTGGTCTCGAAAAGAGATGAGGAACGAGGCTCTTTCCTGGGATCCATGTGTCAATGCGCTTTAAATACCTAGATACTTACGTATATACTCTGTACACGCACGTACGGAGCGCGAACTATACGTTGCATATCCGTCTTGAAACGGAGGATGTCTTGAACGTTACCGTCCAAAACTCATACGGTGTAACCATTCCGGCCCCGAGAGCCCGGGAAAAGGAGCACCGTGCTGCTTACCTGTACCGTATTAGAGCACGCCATCCCGGTCGGCTTTGTTTGTACAAGTATCATGTACCTAGGTATTGAGATGGAGGGGGGTCAAGAATGGGCAAAACGGTCGAGTGGATCGGTGATAAAACGTGGGGCCAAATTGCCCAAAGGAGGTCTCGTATTGTTGATCATTCTAAGTTTTAAAACGGCCAAATTGGCCCCCAACTTTGTTCATATGGCTAGGGCGCACGGGCCACAGCACCACAGTATCCAATGTGTGTGGGCCGTTCAGGTTACATGGTCCTTTTGTCGGCTGCACTACCCCCGCCCAACCAGAAAACCCAACAGCCAGAGGTGTGATTTTCCGTGCATAGCAGAAACACAAGTACGCATCGGTCACGACCAAGGTGCAAGCATAAAATGCCCTTCATTAAGTAAAAGAGTCCAGGCCATGCCGACATGTACTTCGGTCAATACGGTACATCTGCGGATTATATCTACAAAGCAACTGCGTATACATGAATGGTATGGAATAGAAGAATATAGATAACCCGTCGCCCAGCTTTCTTGCTATTCGAGCAAGGCATCCGAAACCCGCGGGTTAGGGCGCCACGAGCGTCACTGGCCTGCTCAGACATCACAGGTGAAGTGACCGCAATTGACAGTGTTGGCGCCAGGACTCCCCCGGTGTCAGTGTCGACGGCACCGCTGCTTGAGGGAGAGACTGTCGTTGGGTCTAAGCTTGCATAATTAAACTGTGGGCTTTCGTGTTGCCCACGACCTATCGGGTCGGCATTCTCGTCAAAGACTTTTCGCAAAACGCCCGATGAGTTGGGAGACTGGACTACGGATTGCAGCAACCCAACAAGTCGATCAACCATGCCCTCGAGCTCGGCAATTCGCGTCGAAGAATCCTGATTCTTCTATAGCGTCGGCGCAGAGAGTCTGAAGGGATACATTGTTATTGAGCCGGTGACACCTGGATATTGAACGGTAAAAGCATTTGCACGATACCATGCTAACAGTATGTATTTCGGTTACCTTCCGCATCGGTCACCGTTGGGACCCTTGACGCACTTGCACTTGAATTTGAAGCATTGCATGCAAGCATGTCCGTACGGCGCAGGCTGGCTAGCGTTCCTTCTCTCCATCAGCTAGGCTTTCTCACAGTCAGCGTTGCGTTTCCAGTGGTGGTGAGATTTCTTGCTCTTGGAAACGGAGGCCCGAAGCCGGACTATACCAGCAAGCCGTTGTATCTCCGGGTCATATAAACGAGCTTGCCAGTGCGCGCCAGAATAAGAAAGAGGAACAGGGCTGTTACGAATGATTGAGCACTGCGGATTGTTTGTTATGACATTTTGAAACCAGATCGTCGTTGAGTGTCCAAATTCCGTGTTTCACCGGCTCTTTGTTGCTAGGAGGTGTGTTCATTGTAATCGACAGCCACCATCAGTGCTAACATTTGAACTACATTTTTACTTAAGGCTTCGGGAACAAAAGGTTCGTGAGCTCCGTGATCGCCAGGCCGTCACACCGCATACGCTGATGCGGGTGTCTGCTGGTCTCTCCCAAGGAGCGGCGTTCTCAATTCCATTCTAGCTGCAAAAGTATACAAACGCGAACCCCGAGTATTTGAGACTCCACATCGAAGCTGGAGCCGTACTAGTTACCTACTTAGGTTAGTATATTTTATCATAAAAACGAGGATTTATTATAGCAACAGATGTTGGGACTAATGCGAAAGGATGCATTGTAGCAACAAATGTTGGGACTAATGCGAAAGGATGCATTGTAGTAACAGATGTTGGGACTAATGCGGGAGGCGAATAGGGTTCTCCGCTGTTTCCTAAGAGAAGGCGGGAATCTTTATAGGTATATTATTGCTGTTATATCTCTTTGACTGCCCAAATTCTAGTAATCAAACCGTGACATACCCACTTCGATCCAAACATAAGAAAATATGCCAGCAACAATCCTCATCACAGGAGCCACCGGCCTGATTGGCTTCCGTATTCTTCTCCTCGCGCTTGAGGCCGGCCACAACGTGCGCTATACAGTGCGGTCCGAGGAGAAGGCCAAGACAGTTGCAACCAACCCTGCCGTCCAGAAGATCGCACCGGGTTCCCGCCTCTCCTCAGTCATCATCCCAGACTTCACTATCGACGGGGCCTTTGATGATGCCGTGCAGGGAGTCACGCACATCATCCATGCCGGCTCGCCCACGCCGGTGCCCACCTTTGAGCCCACGACACAGGTCTTCCAGCCTACCATCAAGATTTCTTCGGGGCTGTTGCAATCTGCCCTAAAATCACCCAGCGTGCAGCGCGTCGTTATAACTTCGTCCATCGTGGCCAACCTTGGCCTCGTACCTGGACCTGGAAAGGTTTCGGCCTCGACGCGCGTCCCGCTACCCAGCCCTGTCCCAGACACCTTCGATAATGTGTTCGAAGCCTATGTCATGGGCAAGATTGTCGAGCTTCATAACTCGGACAGCTTTATGAAGACACAAAACCCTCAATTCACCATCTCACACGTCATCCCCGGCTATGTCTTCGGCCGAAATGAGCTAATCCTCAACGCCGCTATGATGCATGACCAGAATAGCTCTAACAACTTCCTGATCCTGGGCATGCTGGGTGCAGAACTGCCATTCCCTATCCACGGCAGCTTTGCCCATGTCGACGACGTGGCTGATACCCACTTGCGTGTTACCCTAGAGCAAGGGCTCGCTGGCAAGGACTTTGGCATTACAACTGAAGTTGATTATGCCTCTATCTTCGACTATGTCGAGAAATCTTTTCCTAGGGCTGTTGAAGCAGGTGTCTTCAAGAGGGGGACAGTGCCTACACTTCCTGTAGAGTATGAGTCAAGTGATGTGGAGGCTCTGCTAGGCTGCAAGTTGAAGAGTTTTGAGAGCGCCGTGGTTGGTGTCGCCGGCCAGTACCTGGAGAAACTGGAAAAGGAGATGGAGTAGAGTCACGAATGGATGACTCCCTAGTTGGTGTTGGTGTATCAAATGTTGGTTGTCTCGTGTAGACTACCTACATATGTAATTTAGTCACGAAATCTCTGGCTGATACCCTGGGATTTCATAACCATCTTTGCATAATTCGCTCATTTTTCGGCCGGCTTCTTCGTGACCAGTAATGCGATGCGCGGGCTATATAATCAACTAATGTAGAGCAGTAAATATAGAGATAGTGGAAAAGAGAAGATTCTACGTCACGTTATAGTGGCTATTATTTTTCTGGTTACAAAACTCGTAATATTGACACCCAGTTCTCTGGCTGGAAATACAGAATCGCGGTGGCCTCTGGACCTAGAAGTATACCTAAGTAGTGATGTGCAGTGTGGTAACGGTTCAAACCGTCTACGGTGTTCAGGCACACGAGGCCGATGTGTAACACACTTTGTGGGTCAGCTATCTATACGGATCTGGTAAACTGCTGGAGGGCGGAAGGGTCACTCGAAAATACTATCAGACGCATTGTTTCTTCTTACACATCCACGTTCAAGACTCTACGTCGTGCTCGAGATAAGCAGGAGGACGATCTCTCCACGGGCTAGGTGCTGCTCGTGAGAAAGTTGGAGACTCCAAATTACTAGAATCTCGATACACGACGCGATATCGCTGTTAATTACCTTTAGTATTAGACCTTCAAAGGGAGATTACTCTTTAGCTAAAATGCTTACAAATTCATCGGAACTGCAGCTTTGTCTCTATTATTCCAGTGCATTGTGACAGTAATGATTAAAGATTTATAAACACTTGCAAGCTGATTAAAACGCTCTTAACGACAGTATAGCTTAAGATATGAAGAAGAGAAAAAAAGCTTTGAAGGTCTGTAGCAAGTATGCTACTGCGCTACTATAACTATATAAAGCTTACTGCATGCTAGCAGCAGCAGCTTCCTTCTTCTTAGTGATTGAGACTAGGTAATCCTGCCCCTCCTTTACCGAGATGATACCTAAAACTGGCCGGCCGACATCTGGCTGCGGCATTGGCGGGTCGCCCACCATATCGATATCGAAGCGACGCAGTAGCGTAGCTACAAAAGCAGTAACGAAGTACTTGGCTAGAAATCTGCCGCTGCACTTTGTCCTGCCGCCACCGAATGGTCTCCAAGATGGACTGCTCGGCAGCTTCTTGCCGGCGTCGGTGTTGAGCCAGCGCTGGGGTCGCCAGTCCTCAATATCTCCGCCAAAGACAGCCTCGTCGAAGTGCAGCAGACGGTGCGGAACCATCACACGATTGCCCTTACGCATAAGTTTTCCGCCAATAACGACGTCGCGCGTAACAAGGCGCACCGAAGCCGCCCATCCGGCCAGTCGCAGCGTCTCATGCCAGATAGCGTCCACGTGAGGGCATTTACTCGCGTCCTGGATATAACTAATATCCACCAACTCATCACCACGAAAGGCTGGTGACGTCTCTGCACGGAATATAGCAAGGTATTCCGGGTTACGCATGAGGTGCGTGAGCATCCAGAAGGACGTTTTCCGTGCATTGGTGTTGATCCTGTATACCATGCCCGCGTTTGATCGTGTTAAAATGGGGACTGTAGTCGGATATATGACGGAAAGGCGAGCAGATAAAAAAGAGAAGAACAAGACTCACGCAAAGTAAAGATGGAAGACCATGATAGCTAAGTTCTCGTCGTCCACTCCGAGGGCCCTCATCTCGTCCTCCATAGCGTTGATAATCCAGGCAGCTTGTTCCCTTCGCTGGTTCTGGGGGATCTGAAAGTAGGCCTTTAGGGACGCCATCATTCGGTCACGAGGAGCGGTCATGTCACGGCAAAAAAAAGCCGGATATTGGTACAGCATCTTCCAGATAACCTCGTCGAAGGTGATATAAGCACTGGGATAGTTGGGATCCACCTGATCAAGAACATTCCCGAAATAGACATACTGTCCAAGTCGGACAAAGTAGTCAGATGTCCACTCGTATAGGGGCAGCAGGATGTGTGTCGAGCTCCGCGATGGCGAATACGTACACACCTTAGCGAAGACGTCGAGGTTTAACTCGCGGTTGATCCAGTCCCGGACCCTTTCCTGGAGTATGACCATGTTCTCGCCTGGATGGAGCTGATGCACATGCATACGTTGAGCGAGGACTCCCAGCGACAGGCCTTCGGGGTTGGGAAACCCTGATTTGTCTTTTGGGAGGGGGGAATATACAGTCCTGATCGTGTCTTCGTTGTTCCCATTTATCCTCATTAGGCTTTGGACAAACTCCTCGAAAGAAAGAGACTCGGTATTCTTATAGACTTCGGCAGAATGTTTTGCGTGTGTGACAACGTAAAAGGTGTGGCCGAAAGCCGTCAGGGCGAAGGGTTCATTAACGCTGGCAAAGTGTTTCCTGTTCATTCCCATCAGCCGATTGTCAGATCGGCAACAGCTTGTTGTCTTCACTTACCTAGCTCGAGTGAGCAAACCGTTAGAATCTCGAAAGAATGCTGGGCCGTGGCCTATGTAAGCTGGGTTAGGCTCCCACAACTTGGACAGGGCTTGATAGGTTGGCCGAGTTACTCACCCAACACTAGAGCACAATTTGATTAGCATACATACATGGACTGACTGTTATATAAGAGGAATACCTACTTGGAACCAAGTAAGGCAGCTCCTTAGGATCATCGGGGCGGAGCTTGGGATAGATGGTAAATCTCCAACATCGCCAGATGGCCCAGACAAGGACAAAGAGACCTAGTACATGCGACATCGCAGCCAAACCCTGTGTGGACAAACGGCTACTCAGCGCGTCGGTAAACATTCTGGCACAATGAAGATCTGGAGAGAAGTGGCTGAGGAAAGGGTTGCAAGGCAATCGAACGAGATAAAACGTGCGAGCAAGCAGTTCAAAATAGTTTGGACTTATAATACTGCCAACATGGCTTAGACGACGACCAGGAAACGATCTACCGGGAGACTGTGTATAAGTCGGCTGGAGTAGTCATATCTAGATTCGTCCTACCACATGCATTGTGCGATTCATCACACACTGGGCGTTTGCGACGTAGACCTGAAGTACATGAAGGTACCGAAGAGGGACATCTGGATAATATGTCTTCTAAGTGATCGTCAATGCACATAAGCCAAGTCCAGCCCTTTATAGCTTATGTTTTGCTTACATGCATGAATCTCTCGGCCCCCAAAATAACAAATGGCGGTCACAGTTGCAACGTAGCTAAGCAGCTAACCAAAAGGCCCCCAAACCATCATGGTTGCCAGTTGCAACGAATAGCACTCCGCTGGCTGAGTAACCCAGGGTGAGCCCAATGCTCACCTGGGCATCTTATCGTTGCCTAGTCCTTCCCCTCTTCTATCCCAATTTCTCTGTGATCTTGTTTTTTCTTGTATTCACGTAATTGCACATAAACATCCTTACTATCCCTTCGAATTTAGGATTCCGTTCGCCTTCTAAGGGAGTTAGGAGATAATATTTTGCTTAGCAGATCTTACTCCAGCTAGCGAAACCATGACATCGACACCGGTAGATTTTTGCACCATCCCAGCGGCGACATCACCGGACGGGAAGTATGACTTCGAAAACCCAACAACCCTGGCCCCGGCAACTATTTCCGTCGGTGTCGTTCTCGCTACAATTTCCACCTCCCTCGCCATCGGGCGAGCGTTTATCAACCGGAAGAAGCTATCCGTAGCCGACTGTGCGTTTTAATTTCAAGCCGAAAATCAAGAACAAACTGTTAACAGGCCACAGATGTTACATTTGCCGCCTGTGTCATCAATATTACTTTCACAGGTGACGTTCTTGCACGTACGGACTTCGATATCTTTTCCTCTCTCAATCTTTCTAATGTTTGATTTTGGGTCTTTGCAGAGTACAAGTTCAATCGCCATCAATGGGATGTACCAGTTTGCTGGTTCACGTCGACATACTTCAAGATCCTCTATATTCAGACGACACTCTTTGCACCAGTCTTCTTCACCTCTAAGGTTGCTATCTTCTTCTTGTACCGGCAACTCTTTGCTGTACACAACAAGCGCGCCAATGTGGCCATCAACGTTGGCATCTTGATCACTCTTCTTTTGTACCTTCCCAATATCCCTCTGTCAGCTGTCTTCGATGCCCCTCGATTAGGCGGCTCATGGGAGTCGATGTTGACATCCAAATCACCCCCAAAGATGATCATATGGGGTATTGTCCAGAGTTCTACTGCTATCCTCCTCGACCTCTATATATTCTGTCTGCCCATTCCCATTATTCTGCGGCTTAATATGCCGTTCGGACGACGATTACAGCTTATTGGGGTATTCACAACGGCTCTAATGTGAGTTTCAAGGCTGCCTAAGCCCGCCGTCTTTAGCGATTTGCTCACACACAAATGTTGCAGGGGTGTTGTTGCAAGTGTGCTTTCCCTTGTCTACCGCATCCAGCTCCTTCACACGATTGACGACTTATGGTGTCAGACTATAGTGGCTATCTGCGCGTAAGTCCAACTCAGCCCTTTTTCCTTCCTGCGCACACCCATATAACTGATGTCTTTCAATGTTCAGACTAGTCGAGACAAATGTGGCCATTATAGTTAGTTGCCTACCGTCGTTCGCCCATCTGCTGCACGCTGGTGGGTTGGCCTTCTTCAGGTCACTGCGGTCGCGGCTCTTAGGTGTCGTAGGCGGCAGCGGCGGATACAGCAGCAACCCCTCGGGGGACGAGCGGAAGGAAGAGAGACCGAAGGTAGCGACCTTCGGTTCCGGCCAGCAGCACCGTCGGCGAAATTATTACGAGCTGACAGATACTTTTCTCCTGAGGTCACACGATACGGCTGTGGACAACGGACCAGTGGCTGTGGACAACGGACCAGTGGCTCTGGTCACGTTGCCTGACGGCATCGTACGATCCCAAGGCGTCCATTAACATTTCCGGCCGGATAGTACAGAGGATACGGCACGAATAGAGGCATGCGTTTGTTTAATTCTCACATGTGTGCAGTAAATTTTTCGACTGTAGACTTAGTGCTCTCAATGGTCGAACCTGTACTGTGTATGTGATATGTGATGCATCATTCACTGTTCGGAAGATTGATAAATCATACGAAGACGCTGGACCAGCAAACGCTCTTGCTTGAAATAAATGATAGAAAGGCTTGACGCTATGAATCGACGCAATCACATGCAGGCTGTAACCGTTCGCAATCTGCACGCGGCACTATTGGCTACTGATCACAAAGAGAGCCACTTCCAAGAATTTCATGTCGTAATATGTGTAATGATATGTGTGATGGTAGGGCGTAGAATGAGTTCCTCGCCAAGAACCCCGCGTTTCTCTAATCGGTATCTGTGTAGGCTAGTGGCTGTTCTTCTTATCTGAAAGCCAATGAAAGAGAGGCGTATTCACCGGTGAGCAGGAGAGGGGAAGTGATTGGTTTGTTGGTACCACCGCCTATTCCTGTGCCTCATTTAATACTTCAGAGCTCATCAAGTCAATATCTACGGAAATGGAAGGTGTGGCAGGATGATCATCGATGCAGCCAACACGAGAGCAGGGACCTATCTGCACAATCTCAAGTGCTCTGATCTTCACTTCGTGCGCCCCGAGACCCCGAGGCTGGCATTACAGCCCTCAACTCTCAGCTCTCAGATTTTCGCCAATTCTTTTGACACGGCACTGGGATATGGATCGGTGCAGTTGTTGGTTAGCGCTTACCTAGGTACAAGTTGGTGGGAGTAAGAAGCCGAAAGGCAATGCAACCATAACCACAGAAAACAACATATAAAGGCTCTGCATATGAAGGCTCTGGTACTACAAACTGCTACCACAAGCCGCTTTCTCCACTTCGCATTATTGCGCATTCGGCCTCAACGAGTAACAACACCGTCCCTTTCATTCCAAACACCCCCAAAAGAAATGGCGTTGGGTGCTAGTCTACGTCATGTATGTGTAAGCCCTGCATGATCCTTGCGTTAGTTACTTACCCAGCCAAGGTCGAGCCCTAACCGATTCGTAGTGCGAGGCGTTGGTTTCCCTATTAGGGGCGGAAAAGGTGTCGCTCCCGGGAACCGCGGCCTACAATGCGTCTCTGTCGTCGTATTTCGCCTTGCAAGCCTCTGCGGTCCAGCCTCTTTGTTTTGTCTCGCCACAGTCAGCTGGAGATGTCTCGTCTGTGGTTAGGTCGCTGACCACCAACGTCTCGGACAGCTCATGCGAGTTTGCTATCCGGTCTGGGGGCCACATGTGGTTTCCTGGGGCATCTAATTCGCCGGGCGGAGTGACGATCGACCTACGAGGTCTAAACTCGATCAACCTTAGCGAAGACCGGTCAACGGTATCTGTCGGCGTTGGTGCAACGTGGGATACCGTCTACACCAGGCTCGACCCATTAGGATTGAGTGTTGCTGGTGGTCGGGTCGCAGGCGTCGGCGTGGGAGGGCTGACCTTAGGTGGTGGCATCTCCTTTTTTGGGCCTCGTTATGGTTGGACCTGTGACACGGTGTCTACCTTCGAGGTGGTCCTGGCGGACGGCTCTATTGTAGAGGCAAATGAAGAGCAAAACTTGGATCTCTTTCAAGGACTCCGGGGTGGATCAAACAACTTTGGAATCGTCACCCGCATCGACCTGAAGATGTTCGATCAGGGACGTCTTTGGTCTGCGAGTATCTACAATCCCATTTCGACTATAGACGACCAGATCAAAATTTTTGCCAACCTCGTAGCGGCGGAGAACTACGACAAGTATGCCTCTTTCATCACCGGTTTTGGATACTCACAATCCCAAGGACTCACTATCATCGACAACGAGCTAGTTTACACGAAACCTGTTGAGGCTCCCGCATACTACCAGGATCTCATGAGTCTACCATCTATTTACAGCTCATCCTCCATGACCAACATGAGCACACTTGCACAGCAGGGTGCGAAATTTCTGCCTCCTGGGGTAGTTCGGTAAGTCATACCTTCCACTCCGGCGCAGCACACCTCATTACTAACAGCAAAAAGATACCTGTTCGCGACGACAACATTTATCCCTACTGAGGCAATGCTTCGTGCCGCATTTGACGCCTGGAACAGTAGCCTATCGGGGGTTCGGGACATAAACGGGCTAACGTGGTCGCTCTCACTAGAGCCGCTGCCGCCGAATATCTACCAGCGTAGTGCGGCGGCCAATGCGATGGGGCTCGCTAACCGCATGGGCACGCGCGTCGTGTGTCTTTTGTCAAATGCGTGGGCGGACCACGCTGACAATGAGCGGGTCTACGCTGCGTCTGCCGCGCTCCTGGCCGCTATTGAAAAGGCCGCCCGCTCTCTCAACGCCGACGACCCCTACATATACCTCGATTACGCCGCCGAGTGGCAGGATCCGATTGCGAGCTACGGAGATGCGAGTGTACGGCAGCTTCAAGAGCTGCGGGCTAGGGTGGATCCTAAGGGGGTGTTCACCCATCTCGTTCCCGGTGGGTTCAAGATCCCGTCATAGGGGAACCAGAAGCATATGATTGGTTCATGTATTTCACCGGTACGCAATGATGTATGTGGCCAAGAGGAGGATGTCTGGGCCAAGTTTTGTTTACACTGGCCGGTTAATTTGTGCCTAACGCACACACGAGGTTTCAACGTGCTGATTTCCTGGTATTCAGTGTGACTGTCCTCTCTGTCTCTGGTCGTAGTGTTGCTGTCTGACTGCATACGGTGTTGTGACCCCCCTCCTTTGCTATTCGGCCCAGTCGCGAACATACAGTGATAGAAGCTATCACAATACTGGGTACCTCGTCACAATTAACCAGCCAATAACGTACTATATGCATATCACTTTACTGTCGTCGTATTGACTCACGAGTGGCGACATAAATCTCGGTCTCTAAGTCCAACCGCTGGGCATAACTAGCGTAACGGTGTAACATGAATAATGCAATCATATCAGCTTACAGTAGTATTATTGTCTTACCGCATACTGTATGTAGCACACAGGATCCCTACGGGTGATCTACCCCCCAGCCCCCTTCTAAACTGTTGTTGTTATAGGTATATGCTGACTGAGAAATTAGACAACGCATACGTAATTGTGTAACACAAACGATGCAAGCGTATCAGCTTAACTGCAGCATTTTTGTTTCACTACATATATCACAGTACATGTAATGTGCTGACTGAGACAAACTGGACAAGGCAACGAGATGAAAGGATCATGTACCTCATGCACAGCCTGTTGAAGCCGAGTTCTTATTAGACTGGCCTGATTCGTACGCCGTAGATCTTGAACGCGGGTCTAATACCGGCAGGAGGACATCTGGTACTAAAAGGTATATTCAAGTACCTACCCACATGTAGATATATAGGTATTTTGCAGTCGCGCTGCAAGAGGTGTGGCATTCACGTACCCTCACCAGTACCAAGGTACAAATGTGGCATCGGAGCCAACAAACTCCAACTTGTAGGACCCCGCTTTTCCCCTTCCCCAGCTACGATCCCAAAGCTTACACAAACCTCTTGCTTCCAAAAAACGCCAGTAAGACTTGATTGCTTGCCTCATGCTTGTTTAACAGCGCAGCAAACCGACACAGAGTCAAGATGACGGCACCTAGCGGCACAATCGTATTGACAGGAGCAAATGGCGGTCTCGGCACCGCACTCGTTCGGAATATCGTCTCGAATTCTGGCCTGGTAGGCTATCATGGAGTCTACACGGTACGAGATGTAGCCGCGGCGACCTCTCTCCAGTCAGCTCTGCAATCAAGTACGAAACCCCATTCGCACGACATACTGCCGCTCGACTTAGCAACACCGTCTAGCGTGCGAAATGCCGCGGCAGCCATCAACACCAAGGTCTCGGCTGGGGACATGCCCCGAATCCGGGCCTTAATCCTTAATGCCGGCTACCGGGAACCTCAAGGCCAAACCCGAACCGAGAGCGGCTTGGATGTTGCCTTCGCAAGCAACTACCTGGGACATTGGCTGCTGGTTTTGCTACTGCTACAGAGCATGGACACGAAATTGGGTAGAGTGGTCATAGTCGGGGGCTGGACCCATGAGTGAGTGCTCCGTCCTTGTGTGCCAGAGCTTTGGGAAAGCAATACGCTGACATTGTTATGCCGAAAATAGCCCTATTGACAAGGCCAACAAGGCCAGTGGTGCGTTTGAAGAGACAGAGTGGAAGGAAATCTTTTCCGACGGCAGCCTCAAGACCATAGAGTCTGTCGCCAAAGGAATGTGGAGTGCTAGCCCCGACGACCCGTCCAAGGACCCGAAGGGGCTCAGTGGGATCCGGCGCTATGGGGCTTCTAAACTGTGTAGCATCATGATGCTGTGAGTTACTCTGTTTATACTACTAAGAATTTCTGGGAAGGGAAAGGGACGTGTCCAGAGGCTAGAGCTAATAAATCGGCATTGATGCAGGTTTGAGCTCCAAAGCCGGCTCGAATCAGACCCTAAGCTGGGCGGCATCTCGGTCATCGGCGTCGATCCGGGCATGATGCCGACCAAGATCACCACAGGAAATCTTGGCTGGTTCATCCAGGCTCTGTTTCTCATCATAACGCATATTCTTGGTCGCGCCTCACCCAACGGAATGATGCGCCTGCCAAGTAAGTCGGCCGGTGATGTTCTCGCAGCTGCCCTGCAGACCGGCCCACCTTATGCTGAGCGGCCAAAAGGCTTGTATTTCAACGGGTCTGAGCCTAAGGAGGTGAGTGTAGAGGCGAAGGACACGAGGAAAAGGGCGAGCGTATGGAAGGCAAGTGTGAATTATTCTGGGTTGAAGGAGGGTGAAACTTGTCTGGTTGACTGGGAATAAATGATGCCGCTGGTTTGGGCACTCGGGGGCTTCCGAGGGCCCTTTGGCAGAATTTCTGAAGTTTACTTGTTAGTTCATTCCATCTCTCCATGACGCCTGCTTTGTTACGGTATGTATGTAAGACAGTTCTGTATGGATCAAGATTCATAGTGATTTGCCCTGCAATGCCCTCCGTAGGAGGATTGGAACGTCGGGCGTTGGAAGTTGCAGACAACCAATCCTCTGTACTCTCTGTAACAGCACTAGCTGCATGCCTGCCACCTGGTCATCTTGGATATTTCGACGCCGAAGCTATGGTGAATACCAAATGCATGAGAGGACTGTGAGTTTGGCGGGACTTCCGCGTGATCACACATTCTGCCATAATGCTCGAGGTCCAGCTTTCGCTGCCGAATGATACCGGTACCGGGATCATTTGTGCTGTCAACGCACTGAGGTCCCACGGGGTAATATATTACATGGTTCTCTGCCCCCACCAACGTAGTTCTGTGGCATTCTTCTGTAGTCCTCTCAGCGGCACAGTGTGAGTGATGGTGTATCCTTATGCTACGTATATTAGCCGGTTCTAGTATCAGCCCCGTAGCTGCATGGATGACTGCATGTGACACGGGGTTGCCAGTTATAAACCCGTGGTCTTCATACACAAAGACTGCATTTCTTTCGGCAATAAATAGCTTGGATTACATCCCAACTAATTGCCTCGGTTTTCTTCCCAAGGTTCCCTTCAAAATTCAACCACCTATCAGATGGTGCACCTGGGCTGCACAGTCTTCAGCCTTCGAGCCACCTTCATCTATACTATGCTTGCTTCATTGCTACTGGGCGTGATTTCCGCCTATATCGTTTGGAATCTAGTACGCTTAGAGCTGAACGTGCGCAAGGCTCGGGCCCTGAACGTGCCTGTTATCCGCATCCCGTTTCACCTGAACAACTACGTGTGGGTTATCACCCAACCAGTTTTATGGGCAGTCCTGGCCCGCCTACCAGTTTCATGGAGCTCTTACCCCGATTTTGTGCGCTTCTCTCATCGAAACTGGCACTTCTTAGAGAAAAGCAGCCCTACTGCACGTTTCGGGCCCGCCTGGGTCCTCGTCTCACCCGGGGGTATCCATCTGCATATTTCAGATGCTGACGCCAATCATGCCATCTGCTTAAGATGGAGAGAATTCGTTCGCCCGGTCAGGATGTACAGTGAGTATCCTACCCGAAGCTACGCTGTCCATGTGTCGACATGTCTAATTTATAATCAGAGATGTTAGCCGTTTACGGGCCGTCCGTATTTACCGTGGAGCTGCAGGACTGGCCCCGTCATCGTAGAGCCCTGGCAATGCCTTTTAACAAGTCCATTATGAAGTTCGTATGGGATGAGTCGCTCCGGCAAGCCAAGTACGTGCTCCCAATGAACACCACGTTATCACACAGTTACACGTTAGGACTGACCAGGGTGGTTCAAGGCAAATGGTACACTATTGGACCTCTGTATCTGGTGCCGGAATCCCGGGAATGGAGGAAGACCTGCGAACACTATCTCTTAATGTTCTCGCATCAACAGCATTCCGGGAATCATACGATTTCAAAGGCTCCGCACACCTGCACGACAACAAGGCAAGCATTGATAGCTACCGGGACGCGCTCTTTGTCGTGCATAAATATGCCATTTATCTAATGCTGGTCCCCTATCATTTTCTTACTAGCCCTATGATGCCGAGAGGACTGGCTAGGATTGGCTATGCAGCTACGTCACTGAAGGCGTTTATGATGAAGATGGTCACTGAGGAGACGGCAGCGCTTAGTCGAGGTGAAGCGGGCTCGGGTGGCCTGATAACGCACCTTGTGCGTACTCGTGACCACACGACGGCGCATCGAACGAAATCCGGGGACGAGGTCAAGAAGTCTGGGAAGGGGGTTCTTTCAGTCGATGAAATCCTCGGTAACGTGTTCGTTATCAACTTTGCCGGCCATGACACTACAGCCATTACGCTCTCCTTCGTCGTAATGCTTCTGGCCTCGCATCCAGAGGTTCAAGCGTGGCTCCACGAAGAGATTACCAACGTTACACAGGGCCGACCCGTCGAAGCCTGGGACTACGCCATATTCTCAAGGCTAAAGCGATGCAGAGCCGTATTTTTGGAGACACTCCGGCTTTGTGGACCCATCACCGGGCTGCCCAAGATTGCATCCGATCAAGTACAAGCTCTTGAGGTCGGCAACCGCATACTAGCTATTCCTCCTGGCACCGAGACTTACCTCATGGTACTAGGTGTCCAGACCGACCCGAGGTACTGGGACGATCCTTATATCTGGAGACCATCGCGCTGGATCGTGCGCTCAGGAGCTGCCGCAGCTATTACCGAGGAGTTGTTCGTCCCTCAGAATGGATCATTCTGTGCATGGTCGCTTGGCCCGCAGGGCTGCGTAGGGAAGGAGTTCTCTGAGGTCGAGGCAGTTGCCACGCTTGCCTGCTTGTTCAGAACTCATCGCATACGCCCTCTGAAAACGTCGCCAGCGGAGACGGAAGACCAGGCCCGGAAAAGGGCCCGGGATTGTGCCGAAGATGTCAACTACCAACTGATGCTAAGGATGAACCACGCTGACCGGGTTAGATTAGAGTGTGTCAAGGTAGAGACAGAACATGAGTAAATATCTAACGGGGTATGGGAACCTATAAAGTCAGGGAAGATTCAATATCAGTTGTTTTCTACCTAAGTAGTTTGTTCCAAAGTTGCCAAGTTCTGAAGCTATTGAAACAGCCTCTCACGTGGAAGTCTTTAGGGTTAGGGTCCCGTGAGTTCCGCTTCACCGCTTTCCCGCTTCACCGCCTTTGTGAATTTTCTTCCATGCAATAACGCCACTCGAAAACGTGAAACCAGAGTACCACTCCATCTCCTCACACCATCTCGATTTCATCACCTACACGTATCAATTTCCCATACTCAAACCATTACCCTCATATTCAAAACCGCCCCCCCCCTTCTTTTCCCTTCTCGGCGGGCACTTCTTTTTGTATTTCACTTCCACCTAAGCCAGTCAGCCATACGAACCTCATTATGGCCATCTCCAAGAAGCTGAAGGTTCATACACCCCTTGCGGCCTGGAACGGATGATAACCTAGATTGCCGTCGCATCTTTGCACTCCAGTTCCAGTCCTGTGTCCCCCTTCTCCGTCCGTGGCCAGGCTAACACTGTCAGATCCAACGCGATCATAAGAAGGCCGAAGCCGCCGGCACCCGTGCCCCCGTAAAGGCTAATGGCCTTCCCGTGAAGGCACCCAAGGAGACTGTCACTGTACGCACAGGCCAATGCAGATCATTATTCACTATCTCAGTCACCTTGCTAACCCTGTACCAAAGTGCAAAATCTGTCTTAAGGAAATTGTCAAGTCTTTCGAAACCCAGCTAGTCGACCATGCCGGGACACATAAGGGCAAGGACAAGTCAGATTGCTGGCCCACTGTCTTCCCCCGTGCTTAATATTGGCTGCTGGTTACCTTCAACGGTTACCTTCAACGTGGTTTATTGCGAACGGAACTTTTCAGGGCATGTTCTTTAGTCAGTTACGTTACTTTTGAATGAGAACGGCATAGCCTTTGCAGAAACCAAGTGCATTCTTGCAAGGCTCTACTGCGTAACTTGTTCATATCTGCTGAGGAACAGTTGCGACCACTAGAACAGCTAACGGCTATAAAGCCAATAACATAATTTAATAATTTATTACTCTCATAGTTACTGTACGTTGGCACTCTAATAGTTACTGAACATTGGCAAGCAGCTGGGAACAAACCCCTTAGGTAGGAGAATGGAAGAGTAGAAGCTGTTGTTCTGGACCGGACTCGGTTAGGTGGCGATCAACAACTTCAATTTCCATAGGCCCCTATTTCCACAAATGACTATGCCATGTCTTATGTATTCACATCTCTGGCCTCGCTATTGAAGCCAGCGTGTTTGCGGTACATTGGCATACCGCAGTCGGGTGAGAGCGACGTCTCCAGACTTCAAGTGACATGCATTTACTGCTGACACGGTTCTACGTCGAAGCTATCTGACACGGTGCAATAAAACCAGATGAATCACTCGGAACGGAATTGATTACATCTACCTACATATATCGCTTGCATTGCTTCCAGCATTTGCTTTAGAAGGCAAAACTAAGTCACGGTGATCTTCGACCGTCTGTCTGGCTATTTTAGGCACTCCAATCTAAGTTTTTGCATATTGGGTTGCACACCTGAATCACATTTCAATCAGAAGATAGCAGCTCTTACGAAGGATCGATCAACGGCGGTGAGGAGACTGAATAGATACCAATCCCACTTCCAGCGGGTGTCACTTTGAGCCCGAAGCTTTGGCTAAGCTAAGAGTACGTTACCGAACTGGAGATGTGCATTTGTTGGAGAGAAACCAGCTTAGTTACGTAGCATTCACATGTCTTACAAGCAGGCCTCAACATGCTTCGCGACCTCAGCCCGCCATGACGGTTTTCAACAACGCCCGGCAGTAGACGACATGCTCGATTCCGCTGGGCGCTGTCTTTGACCCGGGTTGGCCCATAAATTGGATCATGCTGATGCACGTAGCTACCTAGGGCATACCCATGGCTCAGTAGCTCTAGAACGCCCGGGGTTGGTCCACCTAGTTCCTGGGATATCATACCAGGAACCTGGTAGGCCTGGGGTAAAGATGCCCTTGGGGTCAACTCCCTGCCTGACCTTCTTGAGGTGGCTCACACTCACAGTACCATAGCTTCCGATGGCGTCCTAACCTCTGTCCGCGTAATTTATAAAGACATACGGGTCCAGATCTCCAAGATTCGCTGCCGCAGTGTTGATGTCTGCCAAGATCCCGCGTGACGTGCTGTTCACAAGGGCAATATCCGACGCGTGGGTCCAAGACACTCAGACCCTGGGAATCAAGAGCCTCATATATGTCGCCCAAGTTGTACCGACCGTAACTGACTGATCCGTGCTGACTTCAGCGGTTCAGAAAGAACCAAGATCGATGACGGTCCACGCTCAATGTTGGAGGCACCCGTCCAGCTGATATGGCCGCTGGAACGGATAACGAACAGACAGCTCTGTCCTTCCTCCTGCAACGGGGCCCAGGTTTTCACCATGGTCAACACATATTGGACAGCCAGGGGTGATACGATGCAGGCAGGTTTCATGGAGTCCTGCTGTCCAAAGAAGTATGGCCCCAGAGACTCATTGTACGCAAGGCTGCCCGGCGTTGCAACTTTCTGCTGGTCAAGTTGCTTTTGTCCACGGTCGGCTGGCTCATCGTGACGAGAAGAGGAAGATTGCATTCAAGAGGAAGTTGAATACGGACTGGATTTTATTGAAGAGATTACAGCTGCTTCAGCGCGGCGGGGAGTGCCTGTGAGGTTGCGTGGTTTGCGTTAGACCCGGCGAGGAGTTTCGTCTGGGGCCCCTGGAAAAGGAAAGAGTGGTTGGCAGAGGTGCTGAAGCAAGGAATCATTCAGGCCTCCGCTTCCCAAGTCGTGCCGGCCTCTTATAATCAGCAGGATCCTTCGTCTCCATATGGAAATTATGTTCATGTACCTGTACGGATTCGGGTCGAATACTGTCAAGTGCCCAGGTGTCCGGGGTATAAACAGCCCCCAGCGCAGGTAATTGATACAGGTCTTAGATTCCACGCCAGATTGTTTCTTCAAGGTCCGTGGGAGCTAAATTTGAGACTGTTCCGATATACCTTGTAACCGATGAACAAGAATGAGACCGAAATAATGGTTGGAGTGGATACTGTGGTGTGACACATCCTGACATCCCAGTCGTCCACTGCCCACCCCCCATTCATGTTATTTCTGTCGAGGAAGCAGCCCGTAATCCCGACGTCGGCTCAACGTTGCAGCCGAATTGTGAAGCCTCTTTTGTTCCCCATGTTCAGTCTTATCGTTGCTCAGATCAGGAACAGTGTCGCATCTTGCAAGGGCCTCTCCTGTTTACTTTGGACTTTGGATTCAGCCGCTTCCCTACCCCTACTATATCCATCCTTTGTTGTTCCTGTGTGTAGCGACTCAAATATATCGACACATTAAAGCTACACGAATTGTCGAACCATGCTGAAGAAACTCAAGAGTAAGCTTGTCAGACGCCTAGGTCTGAGGGCAAAAGCGAGCAGCAAGCTGAGGACAGCTTAGCTCATTTACGCCCTGAACAATATGGTCTTAATCTTGTGGCTTCCAGCCCTCCCGACCCAACTGCATGCAAGTCATATCCTATCGATATTGTCGCTGTCCATGGAGTGAATGGCGATGCCTTCACTACGTGGACACATCCCAACGGAACGTTCTGGATCAAAGATCTCTTACCGCAGTTTCTCCCCGGGTGTCGGGTCTTCACTTACGGCTACCCTTCTCAAGTGGTCTTCAACTCCTCATTCGCGCGGGTTCAGGAATACGCACGCGTTCTGTTGGATTCTTTGAGAAATGTGCAGGAAGATGCGACACAGGTAAGCCAGCAATGGCTTGTGGAGTCTAGTGTGATGCTAACAATGTGATTACAGAATGCACGACCTGTTATATTTCTTTGCCATAGCTTGGGTGGTATCGTGTGCAAACAGGTAATTATATGACACTGCAAAACTAAGGTTACCAGGAAAATACTTATGTTTTTAGGCACTAGTTTTCGCGCATGAAGATGGTGACCAGTTCAGATTACTACTACAATCCATCAGGGGCATTGTGTTCCTTGGGACGCCCCATAGGGGCAGTGCCATCGCAACGTTCGCTAGTGTCGTTAGCAGTATGTATCAGCAACACTAGCATGGCCGCTACATCTGCTGGGGGGCGAACCGGGCCGATCAGGATAGACCTACTAGAACAGCTTCATCACGATTCTGAGGCCTTACAGGATCTCAGTTTGGCAGCCAGAAACCGACTGCGTAACATTCGAGTCGTCTCTTTCTACGAGACTGAGCCTTCCCCACCTCTGTCATCCTTGGTCAGTCACTTCACGTTTTCTATGTTAGGACATAGGGGTATATCCTACAACTCTATTGAGCTGTCTGACTGCCACATATTCATCTTTGTACCGTTTACCTTGAGTCTTCCACGTGTGGCATGAGGAAACTAATATTCCCTATAGATTGTTGACCGCGCATCTGCGCTGCTGGGCATTCCGGATGAAGAAAGCAACCCTCTGTATGAGGACCATCGAGGATTATGTCGGATTCCCGGCCAGACACATAGCTATGAAGCTGTATCCCATGCAGTGCGAAGGACTGCGGTTCATCTGCTGAAGGGATCGGCTTCGATTCAGAGCCAAAATTCTCGCTCTCAACTGTGTGAGTACTTTGGGATACTCGACACCATTACAAATCTAATCGCTTACAGCTCGTAACGGAACAGAAAAGACCTGCTTGGTTCTATTGAGCGCATTTGACATTACAGACTATATCCGTTTGTTGCCACGGCCAATGCCAGGTACTTGTCAATGGATCTTAGGACACCCGACATTTGCCTCGTGGTTCAACGACGCAGAAAGTTCGCTTCTTTGGCTAAAAGGCCACCCCGGATGTGGCAAAACAGTACTTGCCTCTTTCCTAGCTCAACACCTGAAGGATCGGCACACATCTGATGCGGCATGCGATGTCTGGGTGTACTTCTGCGACGATAAGGTCAAAAAGCAGAAGGACGCCAAGAACATTCTACTTGGAATCATTCATCAAATCGTTCGTCGCCATCATAGCTTGGTGCGGGTCGTGCAGAAGGTATTTGAGAGGCAGGGCCCAACCCTTATTCAATCATTCGCGGCTCTGTGGGAGACCTTTTTCCAGTTGATGGAACACTCAAAGTCCAGCTTGACATACATTATAATCGATGCTCTCGACGAATGTGACCACGTCACTTGCCATCAGCTACTCCAATCAATCAACGAATTGACTCGGCATTCACTATTTTCGAACGGCAGTGGGAAGCGGATTAAATTTCTCTTAACCAGTCGACCCACCTTGAATGAGCCATACACCATACCACGACGGGCCCAAAAGCAGCAAATCTCCATCGACGAAAACCAAGAAGGCTACAGTAACGATTTGCAGACATTCATAGCAAAAACAGTGGAAGAAATCTCCAGAAGACGCCAATGTTCCATTGAGATGGAAGAGTATCTTTTACGAACTCTCTCGTCCAAAGCTGATCAAACTTTCCTCTGGATTCACATGGTCCTGGCTTCTTTGGAACACAGCCCGCTCGCTTCGATGAAAGACTTCCACAACATTATTTCCAATATACCGCAGGACCTCCAAAAGACTTATTTGAGCTTTTTGGACAGGATTCCTTCCGACCACCGATCAACAGCTCTCCGACTCTTGAAGCTACTCATGGCTTCTTCAAGACCACTTAATTGGACGAGATCAACATTGCGTTCACAATCGATGCCACACACCGTAAATCGAAGAGCATCGATCACGACCGTCAGACGGCAATGCCACATACAGCACAAAGCATCTTAGGGCCTCTGGTGAGGGTTTCACCCTCAGGAGTATCACTTGTGCACCAATCCGTGAAAGACTTCCTTCTTGGAGTTAAGCAGGACCTAAATAATAATCCGGAGATGCGCGACATCAGCATTGAAAGCTGCGCGCTTCAGATGTCTTATGCATGCATCTCATATCTATTGCTTGAAGACCTCTCTGGCGATAAGTTCGAGAATGAAAACCACCTATCAGAATCATCATCCGAGTCCTCAGAAACAAGTGGCGACTCGCCTATTAGTGGCCTTGCGGGTATGTCTTGGGATCAACCTTGCCCCCCCCCCCCCCAAGACATACAGAATCTCGACATCGGTGCCCTGTTCACCGAGTCAGAAAGTGGGTTATTTGTGGCCTCGAAATATGAATTCTACGACTATGCGTCTTTACATTGGACAGAACATCTGGCTCTCTGTGAGACCTCAGCTCCTGTCAAACTCAAGTCAGCCGCCAAGGCGCTATTGTGTATTAGCCTTGGGAACTGTACTACATGGCTGAAGTACTATCGTGAGGCTACAACCGTCGAGGTTTTTGACATTCCTGATGAGCCAGATGCTTTGGTCCTAGCGGCTCGCTTCAACCTCCATGGGATCCTTCTCAACTTGCTCGATGAGTGTGCGCCTTATTCGTCTGCGGTACTAAACCAGGCTTTGTTTTGGGCCTCATATGCGGGAAACAGTCGAATTTTGAAGGATTTGCTCGACCGAGACACAGATCCCAACGCACAAATTTTCGACAGACAAACAGCGCTCACAGCGGCTGCCGAGCACGGCCATCTAGACTGCATAATCGCTCTTCTATCTGCTGCGCAAACCAACATAAATACTGGTGGACGGCATGGCCGAACAGCTCTGTCCTACGCTTGTGGTAATGGCCATTTCAAAATTGCCAAAGAGCTTTTAAGTAAGCCTGACTGTAAAGCGGATGAAGAAGACTGCAGTGGTTGCACACCATTATTTCGAGCTGTGGGTGGGGATCACACAGCCATCATCCAGATCTTGTTGCAACGGTCTGATGTCAATATCAACCATCAGGACAAATCAGGACGCACCGTTGTATCATGGGTTGCGGGAGATGGTATGAAGAAGGCCTTAAGGCATCTTCTCAGAACCCAAGGCATCGACGTGAACATCAAGGACAATAAAGGAAGGTCGCCACTGTCTTGGGCAGCCGGCAATGGCTGCTCACAGACTGTGAGGGTTCTGGCACAGCACCCCCGGGTAGACATGTCCAGTGTCGACAATGATAAGAGGAATGCATTATCAATGGCCAGCGCTGGCGCACACTTGGAGTCTCTGCAGGTGCTGCTTAGGTACGGCTGTGAAGGGGTCGATGCCAAGGACATTGATGGGTGGAGTCCACTAGCGTGGGCTATCCAGAAAGACGATGCGAATGTAGTTGAGGCTCTACTTTCCACGGGCTTAGTGGATCTCGAAAGCCGTGACAATTCTGGGAGAACGATCCTATCATGGGCTGTGAACTATGGACACATCAGTGTTGTGAGAGCCCTATTGCGGAAAGGTGCTGATCCCGAGGCTGTGGACTTAGCCGGAGGAACTCCATTGTCCATAGCGGAAAGGCTAGGGCGCCAAGACATCGTACGTGAACTTTCACTTGGGCACAATAACTCTAAGGAAGGTCAGTAAGCGCAATAAGAACAATATACAACGGTTGGGGTTACAGTCATAGATGATCAGTTTTCTCTAGATATCTCGTTTGGACTTATCAACAAACAGTTTGATAATAGTCGTTGAACCCGATCAGCATTGTCAATGTTGTTTACGTACTCCTTCTAACTAGGAGGGTAACGTACCGCCGTGCCACTATAAGAGACAAGGCTCTCTGGCTGTGTGAACATCATGCGCATATTGCGACAGGAATATTGTCTTGCTAGCAGGGTTATAAAATTAGTTAGTTAGTTAAGTTAGTACCCTAAATAAAACTAACTACAGCACCCTTGTTAACTAACTTGAACTAACTACGGTTAACTATAGGCTTAACTAAAACTAACTACACTTTAACTAACTTAAACTAACTATATTAACTAAAACTAACTAATACTAACTACACCTTTAACGACACTTAATATATATATTAAATATATTCTTGAATATAAATATAAGTTACTATAGTTAGTTAATAACTAACTTAAACTAACTAAAGTTTTTCTTTAATAAACTAAAACTAACTATAAACTATAGTAGTTTTTAATTATATAAACTAAAACTACTGTAGTTTGTAGTCAGTTAGTTTCTAACTATTAACTATAAACTGATTTTGCAACCCTGCTTGCTGGAGGGATAGCCTGGAGACCTCAAATTCAATCCGGCTTAGAACAATAGGGTCATGTTTAACACGGCAGCAAAATATTGAACTCGGGGAATATGTCAACTTTCCAAATGAAACGAAGTCTTTCGACGGTGATCATTCCGTCCACTTGCAGTATCTCTAAAGCTTTCAATAGCTTCTCATCTCTTGTGACTTTTACGCAATATCGAGATGGCGATACTGTCAAAAGACTTAGCACTGAAAAGCCGAGAAAGATATTACAACCCCTTTGAGATATTCATCAACTTTACACCAAATTGAGCGCTACAAGACACTAAATTAGTCTCTATTCGCCGAGTTCACCAACGTCAACTGACCAACCTCAGGTTTAAGCCATGGGCTGGCTGTACAGATCCTTTTCAACCGCTGGTTTCCAAGCAGGAAAAAGAATGGGAAAAAAAAATGAAAGAATCAAAAGACCGGGAAAGCATAATTTGGTAGAGACCTGAGTATGCAATCTCGAGCACCGCACCACATTTTGAGGCTGGTTTGTAGTTATTTGAGAATAAAAAAGCAGCATCAGAGCACGACTGTAAAGCACCCCTAAGTCTATAGGGTTAGGGTTAAGATCCCCTCACAATTTTTGTTATAAGAGTCTTACCCCAGACGCACGTTTGTGCAGTATCGAAGTCTGACGTCTTCACAGCATCCTTCTGGCATTTCATCCCGGCACTGAATACTTGAAATCTTCCCGTTTCTTTCTTTGATTTAGACAGCTTTTCCTCCCACGGTTCTCGATGGAAATTGGCGAACAGGAAACAGGAGGCAATCGTCGAGATGTGTCCGCCACGATGAATTATTACCCCGCCGATGGTGGTCCTCCGATTCCTGTCATAGTCAGCGCGTTGGTTACCCCTATTCAAATAAATTGTTGAAAAGTGATATCGGGAGGCAATATTAACCCAGACAAAGAAATACCGTGACGAACAAGCGTCCCTCTACTGCATCAACAGTAACTGTCCACGACGTCACGGGCCAGGAAAGCGAGTATGATCTCAACAAGAGCGGCTTCCAGTTTGTCCAACATGTGAGCGAGGAAAAGGTGTTCAATGACGAGGGGCAGATCACGAGCATCTATTACCCCGAGGTAGAGAGGCTACTGAAGAATGTGTAAGTCCTTTCTGGCCCGACGTGTTCTAGGCCATCTGTTACTCGTCTGATAGACCACTAACGTCTTGGTGAAGAACTGGTGCCTCACGGGTTGTTGTCTTCAACCATCGAGTCCGCCGAGGACCTTCCGACTGGCACAACGCAGGGATAAACAACCGTCTCAATGCCGGACCGCTCTTCAAAGTTCACATTGACCAGTCATATGACGGTGCAGAGTTACAATTGCGAAGCCTGTTGCCGGATGAGGCTGATGAACTTATCAAGCGGAGGTACCAGATTATTAATGTAAGCTCATAGCTCAGTCCTCCATCCAATATATTCTCCCCGCTGACTGACTGCGGCAGGTGTGGCGCCCTATCAAGACTGTCCTCCGGGATCCCTTCGCCGTCGCCGATGCGCGCTCGGTCGCAGATGAGGATCTTCTTCCAGCGTCTGTCATCAAGCCCAATGGCCGGTCAGAAACCTGGACTGTGAAGCCTAATGCAACTCACCGATGGTTTTATAAATACAGACAGCAACCAGACGAAGTCCTGGTGATCAAGTGTTTCGATTCAGACAATTCGGTGGCGCGGCGTGTGCCACATTCCGCTTTCAAGGATAAAAACCATGATGAAGATCCACATAGAGAGAGTGTTGAAGTACGGGCTTTGGTTATATATGAGGGTTCATAATCAACTTCATATACTGTATATTGTAATTAGGGAATGAGCGGTTGGTTTGTTTACGGTGTATTTAACAACCTCCTTACTACGGTAAACATGCTAGAGATGTTTTCTCCAGAACATCAAAATTTACTACCTTAGATGGGCTGGCCCAGTCAATCACTTTGCTTCGTTTCCAGATGTTAACGTACTTACTCGGCCTTCCTGGGTTAATAGTCCATCATCCAACCACACCATATATCTATATAGGCTGTGATAGATATACACTTCCGTTACCCTAAGTGTTCTTGTAATAGGATTTCCTTTCAACAGGATCTCGATGCAACACCTCTCCCACGACTGGATCAGCCCGCCACACAACCCAAATGATTATGTCCGTGATAGAAGCATGACAGATGGAAGTGCAAAAGCTGTGGCAGTTCTCCAGGAATGCGAAGCCATGGCAATATCATGACCGCCATCGTACTGCCCAAATGGTGGTTCAATGTTGAGGGATTGAGTCCGCAAAATATAATTTCTGCTTACTAAAGTATCCCAGAGAAGTAGAATTTGCATGAATATTCTGTCCACATTGAGTCGACGCGTAAACACGATGAAAGCTGATACCAGAAAGAATCTTGTTGCTGCGGCACTATTGTTGCTTCCACCGGGCATGACATACTGCTGGGACTGATATGGAAGAGTTAGGTGCGTGCCGAAAGTAGAAGTTCGACAGTGGAGGGGGATCAGCTATAAACTACAATTTCAAGTGACAAAACATATCTCTTGTAACATAGAATGATCCAGACTGTAGCTTTTGCAAGCAGTGCTTATCGTCCTCTAGTTCTCATCCATATCGAACGCTTCCTCCTCCTTCCCTGAACCAGTCATCCGCCGCCAGACTCTCTTCGCGAGACGCGAAATTAATGACAGTGCTCTTCATAGTAGTATACGCATGATACGCGTCGATTCCGTTTTCGCTCCCGACGCCACTTGCACTTTTCATGCCGCCCCATGGACTGCTTGGGTCGTTGCGATGGTGTGTGTTCACCCAAACTATTCCCGCCTCGATCTGCTCCGAAACCCGGTATGCCTGCGACAGATTTTGCGTCCAAACAGCGGCTCCCAGGCCAAACTCACTGTCGTTCGCCAGAGATACCGCCTCCTCTTCTGTCTCGAAACCTGCGACGACCACAACGGGTCCGAAGGCCTCCTCCCTCCAGATCCGGGTTTTCAGGATACTATTCCCGCTGCTGGACTTCAGCACTGTCGGTGGAAAGTAATAACCCTTCGCAAAGTCAGTATCATCTAACATACTTTTGCCCTCTTGTCTAAGGCCCCCAAACACTGGTATCACTTCACCGCTGCTGATTGCTTCATGGACTAACGCCTCGACGTTGGTCAACTGCTTTGCCGAGATCAACGGTCCCATCATCGACTCTGGGTTTGAAGGTGCGCCCATTCTTCTTGCGATGCTGGCCGCTTTGGCCGCCAGCTTCTCCAACGCCGTGTCCATCACGGAATGATGGACGATGATTCTTGTGGCAGCAACACAAGTCTGTCCACTTGCCACGAAGGCGCCGAAGGCAATACCATTGACCGCCATGTCGATGTCGGCTTCCTTAAAGACAATAAGGGGCGCCTTGCCGCCCAGCTCGGCGGTAAACTTGGCGAGGTTTCTCCCGACGATGCTTCCAATTGCTCGACCTGCCGCGGTGCCTCCTGTCACGTCAACCTTCCTCACGAGAGGGTGGCTGCACAGCGCTGCTCCAGTGGTAGCACCATATCCAGGCAACACACTGAAGGTACCATCCGGTACTCCCGCCTCTGCCAGAAGCTCCCCCAGCCTCAGCGTTGTCAAGGGTGTAAGCTCACTGGGCTTCACGATAACAGAATTCCCCGCCGCGAGTGCCGGTGCAATCTTCTTTACGGCGATGAGCAGTGGGTGGTTAAACGGCGTGATCTGCACCACCACACCCAGTGGTACGCGATCTACCCAGTTGTGTAGCTTCCCCTGAGTCGGCAGGACCGAGCGCTCCTCGGTTCGCAGCAGAGCTGCGTAGTACTTGAACCATCGGACGAGCGAAGGGACCTGGGCGTTCATCTCACGTATCGCACGGCCGGTCTGCTGAACCTCGAGGCTGATGAGTTCAGGCAGATGCGTTGTGAGAAGGGTGGCGGCTTTCTCGAGGACATCGGCACGGATGTGCCGGGGGAGACGAGACCAGATACCGGATTTGAACGCTTGGTGGGCGAGCCTCACGGTCTGGTCAACATCTTCTTCTGAGGCCGAGTGGCAGTGGGCAAAGACTGTGGACTTGGATGGATCCTCAACTGGGATGCTAGCATTCTGTCAGAGGTCTGGAAGATTTTCACGGAAATAATCTTTAGAAGAGACGGTCTTGACTTACATGTCACCCCGCCCTGGCTGGTATCTCCCGGCAATCCATAGTCGAGCTGCTACTGTTGTTATATCACCCATCGTCAAGTGCTTGTCCTTTTGTTATTCTTGACTTCTCTGGGTGTGTATTCGAGTCACGTCACTTGAGACTTGGGGTGCAGTCAGTACTGGGGTAGCTATGACCAAAGTGTCTGGTGGTGAATGGAGAGCAGAAGACCGGAAGACGTGGCATGACGGAGCGGATGGTGATAAGCGAGGCCGGCCGCTTATCACCGGCTTCCTATTATTATTGATGATAGCAACAATTACAGGGGTTCTCGGTCCATTGGAATATCAACTACCTCCTTCATCGTCACCCCGAAATCTGGGACGACGAAAACAACCCTGGCTAGATCCCAAATGCACCCGGTTCATGGGCAGATATATATCTCGCCACGTTTGGGAGAAACCATTGGTACTGCATTGGCGCAGAGCAAATTTCCTAGGCCAAGAACTCGTGGTGAGCGTGCCAGCCAGTTCAGTTGTATACTGAATGATAAAGCTCAATTCTTCGTAGACTTACTCCGACTAATATGTATCTCTTCATTGCCAGCTACATACTACGTCTCCCAGACTTCCCAGGGCTATGATTCCACTGAGAAAACCCAGCGGATGATAACAACGCTACATTCATTTCGTGAGACGCCTAGCGGATGACTCTTTGTCGACCAGATCCAATTAGTTCGCATTGATTGTTTAGAGACATAGGCGCAGTTTTTCCGAAGTATGTCAATATGCTTCATAATTGAGAGTCGGTTCTATAGGGGTTTTATAATCAGAGATTAGTACCAGCCGCATTACTAGGAGTCTCAGGAGTTCTGTGAGGAAGTTGGGCCAGGATGTAATTCAATAGGTGCAATGATCAATATAACTAAGCAGAAAACCAGAAATAACAAGATAACACAAAAGTATGGTATGTTTTTTGGATCAACTTGTCTTTCGCATATCTTTTAGCTCTATGTGTTTAAGTACATGGTGCCATCAGATTCTATTTCTGATGCAAAGGAAAAACAAATACCCGGAATGCCGACGACGATTCAACGCCCTGCCCCTCCCCCCTCCCTCTTTGAAGATAAATATGCCCTGCTACCAGTTCGTGTTCATTCTTCATACCTATTAACCGAGACCTTACATCATTGCCGTCTTGTCAATATATATGGGAAGTCGGTTCGTTTTATTCGAGACCGATGTCGTTCGGTATACCAAAAGGGGTATCTCGGGCGAAGGGCACGATATTGTCCAGAACTGCGGAGAGTACAGCTTTGGTGGTCCGCGGTAGCCAAGAACGGCGCTTCGCTTCTTAGCATGATGCCCAATAGGGTTCATCGCTTCCAGGCAACGCGGTATCAGGTGGAAGAAAACAAGTAATTTACTTAGACTAGCAAAGTCAGCATGTCAGCATGTGTAAGTAGGTCAGTAGGTGGCGTGCGGGGGGCCGGGATCAACACACCTGCGGTGCCACACTGTCAAGTAAACGGCTTCTAAGACATAGGAAACCCCAAACACCGGATTCTGTGGGACGCGGGGAGAATGCGGAGGTGGTGGACTGGTGGGCCTTCTATCATAGAATGCCTCGGAAATGTCTGTTTTTGGTTCCACGTCCCTTTTCACGACGGAGGCCTGTCAACCTCTCAGTTTAGTAGGCCCACGACATTCCCAAGTACTTAGACCAGAACAGCTCCGGGGCATTTCCCTCGAAGATTACAGCAAGACTCACCAACTTCTTTGCCGTTGTATTTGTGACTTAAGACGTCAAATCTCAATCAACACGTACTTAGTATCGAATCATGAGTCCAAGTGTATTACTTCAGTCGGCGGCCCCGATACCATCCAGCCAACGCTGTGAACCAGGATCGGTGAATCCCCCCATTGCTAAATGGCCCAAAACAACAACCGAAGACCCCGTCGATGCGGATACTGTAGCCAACGAGCTTGTGTTGGCCATCAATTCCTATCTTGGAAAGGCACCGTCAAAAGAGGCTGCTGAAGGTGTCGCGTCGCTCTTCCTCGATAGCGAGTGCTACTGGCGGGATCATCTTGCACTGTCTTGGGACCTAAGAACAATCAAGGGAAAGGCCGAGGTTGCCACGTTCTTGGAGAGCAATTCGAACGTTACACATGTAGCAGTTGACACAACGACCGAGTGGCGAAAGCCGAAGTTCACTTTTTTGAACCCCGCGCAGACAACCAAGGGGATCCTGTGCTACATCAGCATAGCAACAAAGTTGGGATCAGGCCATGGTGTGGCTCGCTTAGTCGAGGACGGCAGAGGTGGATGGAAGATTTGGACCTTCTTCACCACTTTGGAGGAACTCAGGGGCTTTGAGGAGCCCATCGGACCACGACGAGGCACTGGCGCGCAACATGGTTTTCACAAAGGCCGGAAGAATTGGGCTGATAGGAGGAACGACGAGGTGAACTTCGTAAACAACGAGCCTGATGTCCTGATCATTGGTATGTTCCGTTTGCCATCTTGGTTCATCGTGGAGAGTGAATGATTACTGACCAGGATGTCTTCTATCAAGGGGCCGGCCAGGCCGGCTTATCTGCTCATGCCCGTTTGAAGATGCTGAACGTACCGACTCTGATCGTTGACTCTAACGAGCGGGTTGGTGACAATTGGCGAAAGAGGTACCATCAGCTCGTTCTGCATGATCCAGTCTGGTTCGACCATCTCCCATACCTTTCATTTCCGGACTGGTGGCCTGTCTTTACACCCAAGGACAAACTCGCCGACTTCTTCGAGTCTTACGCAAAGCTGCTCGAGCTCAACATCTGGATGAAGACGACGTTGGAATCCGCATTATGGGACGAGTCTAAGAAACAGTGGGAAGTGACGCTGAACCGCGCTCTGCCTGACGGAAACACCGATACGCGAACCATCCATCCCAAACACGTAATACTGTCTACCGGGCATTCTGGTAAAGCCAACATTCCCGACATCAAGGGCTGGGACTCTTTCAAGGGACTGATCTGCCATTCTTCCCAGTTCCCAGGCGCTGATCCCAACAAACAGGGGAAGAAAGCCATCGTCGTTGGTGCTTGCAACTCCAGCCATGATATCTGTCAGGACTATTATGAGAATGGATACGAAATTACAATGGTGCAAAGATCATCCACCTGCGTCATGTCTAGCGAATCTATCTGCCGAATCAATCTCGCAGGACAGTACGAAGAGGGCGGTCCACCGACTGCTGACGCGGATCTACTTGCCTGGGGCACACCCGCCGAGGTACTCAAAGCGACGTATTACGGGCTCACGCAGCTGCAACAGCAAAAAGACAAGGCAACCATTGATGGCCTGACAAAGGCCGGTTTCAAGGTTGACAAGGGCCCCGACGACTGTGGGTTGTATGTCAAATACCTGCAGCGTGGAGGAGGCTACTACATCGACGTCGGCGCATCACAGCTGATAATTGATGGGAAGATCAAGGTGAAGCAAGGTCAGGAAGTTACGGAGGTTCTGCCCCATGGGCTTAGGCTCGCAGATGGAACAGAGATTGAAGCGGACGAGGTGATCTTCGCCACTGGATACCAGAATATGCGAACCCAGGCGAGGGTCATCTTCGGGGATAAGGTTGCTGACAACTTGGGCGACGTCTGGGGCTTTGACAAAAGTGGAGAAATCAGGACACTCTGGAGGAACTCCGGTCATCCAGGGTTTTGGCTCCACGGGGGTAATTTGTCTGTTTGTCGTTACTACTCGAGGATCCTTGCTCTGCAGATAAAGGCGCAGCTTGAAGGTCTGGCTTAGGCGAGTGGCAGCTGTCTCTTCAAGAGATCCAGGTGCATTTCCCAAGTTGTATATATATTGCTTAGTAGACCTTCATCCATCCATACAAGCAATTATCATTATTTAATTTTGTGGCCCGTGTTGCATTTCGAAGAATATTTCGTATATGTCGACCATCAATACGGTGGAATTTTCCCCCAAATACATATGCAAGCCTCGCTCGGTATCATCGCTCTCACTCAACAAGTCTCCGATTATCATGAGCAGCGGCAATCAAGAAAAAGACAAACCATTCGTATGAACTTAGCATAGATGATTCGACTATACCTAGGTAGTTGCTAGATTTTCCATTGTCAGAGTGAGAGTTGTATCTGGGAACGCAGCACTCACTGCCGCGGTGTTGCTTGGAGGTACACTCATTTTCGAGGTCTGAATCACCAATGGCCCGATATGGCTAAATACTCTCGCTTTTTGCCATTCAAGCCAGCATCAGGACACCTTCTGTAGATCCATGTCATCCTGTCTCTGCCCCTCAACAAACATAACTGGTGGCGTGAAATGTATCCTGCCGTGCATTACGTACGCAACAACAGTGATCAACATCACCCCGGCCCAAATCACCGGCGCCATATTGGCATCCGCGGCATCAGTGGGATTCGAGTCGGGGAAGCAGCTTAGCAAGACAATGAAAGCAGAGTAGCCAATGGCGAAGGCATTGACAGGTAAGCCCCAGCGTCCAAGGCTCCAGCGCGCGCGTGGGAGATCTTGCCCTCTTAAGCGCCGCGCGAAGACACAGCCGATGGAGAGCATGTATGTTGACATAAGTGCAAGTAGCGAGACGGATATAATGATGTTGAAGGCTGTGTCTGAGCCGAGGGAAATAAGACAGAGGAGTACGGCGATGAGTGAGGATAGGTAGACGGAGTTGAAGGGCATATCGTACTTGCGGTCCATCTGCCCGAAAACCATTAGTATGCTTAATTTTCAGTGATACATCCCAAGCGTCGATTTATATGACTTACGTGGGAAATCCAAGCAGACAACGGAAAGCCCCTGTCTCTTGCGAAAGCCCAAACCTCGCGTGATGTGGTTGCGAGGGCCGTGATATTACCAGAGAAAATTAGAACGAGCAAGGCGATAGCCAGGAACAAAGCAGTCCCAGTGTTACCCGTATTTGAAAACAAATTGAGGTACGGGAGTTCGGCATCGATGATAGCATCAATTGGTCCAATAGTATACAACATTGTGATGATCATCACAAATGCCATGGCGGTGTTGATAACATATGACGACCACATGGCTCGTGGGACGGTTAAGGATGCATCTCTGACTTCCTCGGCTAAGTCCTAGTAAGTTAAAACTTCCATGTCGTAACTGCACATGTGACAAAAGCTGAAGATACTCACATATATGAACAATAGTGTCCGACCCCAGCATAGACCAGATCATGGAGACCTGGTTCAAAATACAGACGGTCCCGAAGTTTCTCCATCCACCATTATTTTCAAAATCAAGAAACACGACACTGCTCCCGTTCAGAGGCTGACACATTCCCCAGAGGATACCGACAAAGACCACGAATCCAGCAACATGTCCAATGAGACTCACAACCTCGATTGCAGGTAAAAGCCTCGCCCCCAACGTGTTCAACGCGATCGTGACGAGGAACATGACCAAAATCACAAGAAATCTTTGCCATGAAGTGAACACGAAGTCAGGGTATTCAATATTAATGCACACCTGAACCAAGTCCGCGCAAACATAAACACCACCAGCCAGACTCGAAATCCAACCCAGGGAACTCATCCAACCACTTGCGTAACTCGCCTGCTTCTGCCACCCTGCGGGTGCAAATTCAGAAACCCAGTGGTACTGCCCACCCGCGGTAGGACTCATGCTGGACATCTCTGCCAGACTCGCTACTATGGACGAGTAGCATAACAGGGAGCCAATAAATGTCCAGAAGAAGCCACCGTAGCCGGTCGTAGGTAGTGAGGGAGACATGGATACAATGGAGAATTCCCAGGTCGCCATGTAGATAGATACAAAGCCGAAGGTAGACCAAAAGTTGAAGTTGCGCTGGAACTGTTGGGCTTTGCCCAGGCGGGCCATGTCTAGTACATCTTGCGATAGCTCGCCTGGTGCCTCATCGGAGGCCACTTCGACGGAAGAGATTTTCATGGTAGCGATAACACTTGCAGTGGCAGAAACAGCAGGAGTCTTGTTCAAGGGTATCGAAGAAGGCAACAGGAAAGAGAGGGGTTCAACGGGTGAAGTGTATCCGTGGATGGAAACAAAACAGAAGTACAGATATCCTAGGAGCACTTGAGGCGTTTGATCCTCTTGGGCGTTGTCTTTATCATGAGTAGCCAAGGAGGACGGCATCGTTAGCAGTGCCGGAATGTGGCGACAGCATTAGCGTTGCAACGTTCAAAGATATACTGCATATAGCGCAGACCGAACGACCCAGTCTGCCGGGGTGTTGTCCGGGGTGTTGTCGTACATAGGCTAAGCTTGGCTCAAGGACGTTAAAGTATTGTTACATCTTTAGCAATCGCTACCCTTGCATTTCTTGATAAGTCCCTGGTGGCGTCGGAAATTCTTGACAAATGGGCATACGGGGGAGGAGGGGTGCTTTTTGTGACGGAAGTTGCATATTTGTGGTATCTGATAAAGCATATCCAGCCTCCTGGATGAAATATTCGAGCTATAAAGAAGCAAAGCCGGGAATGAGAGGCTCATCCCACGACTCCTTGCCTCCTCCCACAAACAGGACAGCCACCGCGGATCCGGTCCCTCATCAATCTCGCGTGGGTAACCTTCATCCCAATTGTCCTCCTCCTGTGATGACTCTCGTCATCCTCATAGTCGTGCGCGAATTCTGCCACATCATGTAGCGCTGGATCATCTGGATGCAGCACCTCGAGAAGATGCGTTAGGTGGAAAACATGTCCGCATGCAAACCCGACCAGCGTCTCCGTCTCCCACTCCGTGAACGGCTCGAGACACTGTACAGCTGCACAGTGGCCGGGGTTCCACTTTTTCGCGACCATCTTTGCTGGTACATGCTCGGCGGCCATTTGTTCACTGGTCACCGTCATGTTGTCATCCGTCGCCTGCATCCCGCTCGTAGTGGAATGCACAGAGATACCATCAGACGGTATATCCTTGGTCTCGATGTCCACGTGGTTAGACTGCTGCACCTCGACCTGGAATTTGATTCCCTTCCGCTGTCCGCTCCTCAGTGTCGACTGCGCAGCAGCAACCTCGCTCCTCAACACCTTCGCCACTCCCTCGGAGATGCTGTACTGGATTTCATGCTCCTTCATAATATGCTTGAGGCCCTCCCTCAGGCCTTCAATTTCTAGCCCTTCGGGGATTCTTCGGACGAGAGTGATGGGGTTAATTGTCGTGCCGACTTCCTCCAAAAGACCTCGGATAAACCGCGGCTTGTCCATGCTATAGTTTAGCAAGTCCTCCCAGAGGTCCGGGTCGTCGAGATCCTTAGCGAAAGCAATCGCCCGGCTAACGTCGCCCAGTCGATCTATAATGAGATACAGGGCACGCTTCATCTGGCCGGTCTTGGAGTACAGGTAGACGAGCTCGGGAACATAGTTGTGATCTTCACATTCTTGGACGGCCTAGGTAATTATCAGTATTTTTCGACTATTGAACATAGGCGGGTGAGTGAATATTACCTTTTCGAAAGCATATGCTGTTGAGGTCTTGAGGAACTCCATGAGGATGGACTGGTCGTACAGGGCAAAAAGGTGAACGGCCAAGTCCGCAAATGTATCCACTAGGCTCATGCTCTCCATCACAAGGTGATCTCGGTTCTCACCAATATGCTCTTGGATCCCTTCGCCTTTAAAGAGAGCTCGAAGGTAGAAGAAGAGATAGAGGTTGAGTTCTTGGACTTGCAGCTGCGACACCACGACCTCGGGTCTAACCAGTCCATGCTGTGCTTCGTCAACAAGAAGTGTGATCGCTTCATTGGTTGCCTCTTCGAGCTCACTCATAGTCATCTCGTCCTCCTTCTCCGAGGGTATGCGCAAGGTCACAAAACTGGGGATATCATCTGCCAAGGCATCGGCCAGGTGGCTGTCCTTGATCAGACGCATGGCCGAGTCAGCATCTTGCAGTTTGATGTAGCATCGAAGCGCCTCCCTATCGCGTCCAATAGCCTCACACAGCTTTGCAAGGCTTTCCATGGCGATCCTCCAGTCCCTGCCCTTCACGCCATCTTCGACACTGTCTGGCCTTACATCCCGGTACTTCAGCTGGTTCTCAAGTGCTGTAGTGATCGTGTTGACATCGAACAGGTCCGGAGTCCATCTATCAAGTAGATCCTTGAATCGCAGCTTGTCGGTCTGTATATAATGGTTGAGGACCACCTCGTATATAGTGGAGGGTATTGGCGGGCGCATCGGTTCGATGGGGATGTAATTCGTGATCTCGTCGAATTTTTTGGCCCCGGCGAAGATATAAACCCATTTCTCCCACCGATCAGAGGATGTGAGGACTTTGCCAGCAATCTGCCCGGCACGCTCCCACAGCCCTGCCTCAATAAGCTGCTGAACCCAGAGCTCTCCAATTCGCCGCTTTTCCTTCTCGGCCAGAGAATTTGATTGCCTCCCGACTCCGTCGACTGTAGATACCGAGTCTTCGAAGAAGTCGTCAATGCTCTGATTGGGTTGAGATCGACTTGGGCTCGATGGTGACGCCAGCTCCATGAGATTATCCGCAGCGATGATCTCTGGGTTCTCATCAATCAGTTCCCAAGCGCGTTGGTATTCATGACGTTCCAATATCCAAATAAGATGATCGCTCAGGTCGCGCTTCGTCGCCAGGATACAGTCGTATGGACTGTGAACGAAGATCTTGGTCCCCGGCTTAGCGAGATTTGGATGGACACTCTGCATACTCTGGCGTGGGGCTTGTGCCCGGGTGCTTCCTGAGATGCTTGGCACCCTTGTCCCGGATGCTGCGTCGTTGCTGTGTCCGCTTCGAATGCTGGCAGCGGAGCTGAAAAGGGCCTTGCCGGGATACATGGCGACGTTCCACATGTCGGCACCCAAGCCAGCCATGGCCTCAAGGTACCCCTTGGAAGCCACCATGGCGGACGCCGTATGCTGTGGAAGAACACCAAGATGGTAGTCATTTGACGTGAGCCGTTCGAAGCGGCTGATGCTGAGACTGTCCTTGTCTATCTCAGCTTGCGAGACAAGGTCGATAAGTCGGAGCTCCGGTGGCAGGTTGTGCTGGCGCCGCTTTATACCGCCTGAAGGTTCGCTACCAACGGAACTGGCCGACAGCTTTGACTTGTGACCCTTGGTGGTTGTCTTTCCTTTGTCGACATGTTCATGATCGTCGTCATCGTCATCATCATCGTCGGCTAAAGGATAAGCAAGGACTAACAATAGGCTTTGGGTATATAAAGAGATGCCAGAAATAATGCAATCCATGCGCAGACTGGGTCGCGGTCAGCAACAGCGTCACCTTTGATGAATTGATATGGATACTCACATCCTCACAATCTCAGCCCGACCAATACTTCTCTCACCTGCATGCTTACCGATACCAATACCTCCTGGGTGGACGTGGATGATCCATATGGTTCCGCCCCACCCTACTATAAGTCTTTCGATCTGCTTCTTGCTTCTGTCCTGATGTTGTTTGAGTCGCTCGGTCGCTGGAGAAGGTTCCATGTCGTCTGGCTCCTTCTCTCCATCAGTAGAAGGAACAGCTGTCTCATCAATCCATTCTACTCTGCCCTTCCATACGCCTGCCATGGCATCCCACTCGTCTGTCTGCGGCCTGTCGATATGACCAATACGTTTCCATGCATCCTCTGGATCTCCATCTTCCAGGTGCAGGTTGGATCGCATGATCTTGATACCATGTTCGTTGAGCCAAACAACGTACTTTCCGGACAGAGACCATTTGATTGTGCTGATTGTTCCCTCTCCAGAGTGTAGGACCGTGTCCTTGCCGGTGTTGGCCCCTAGCCCAATGCTTCCGAGCCAACCAGATGCTGTGGCTCCAGCCGTCCCAACAGTCGTAGAAGTGCTCCGTCCGGGGCCTCCTCCAACGGTCATGATCAGACTTCCCGCCGTGCCACCAGAGAGATACGTTCTGTCGTTCTTGAAATCTGGGGACAAAGCAACCGCTTGCACGGGCCGGGCGAAGTTCCTTAATTGTACATCTTTGATATCCATTAGAGACTGGATACAGACATTGCCATCCAACGACGCCGTAGCAATGTAGATATTGTTAGAAGGAGTATTCGGGACCTGTTGCGGTTCTCGTGGTTTTCTCGCCGTAGCGGCTGAGCTTGGCGCCGTCCCAGACTGTCGAGATTCCGGTCGAGGTCCCGTGGTTGCGCCTGCTGCGGCTATTGCTCTCGAAGCAACTTCGGCCCTGGTTGGGTTCAGAGGAGGCGGGAAAGGTGATATTGAAATATTTGTGACAGAGGCCGAATGGGCATGGTAGACTCGTAGGGATTGGAAGGCAGGCAGTTGGATGACATGCTAGGGACCATCGTTAGCTTGCGGACTGGAAACGCTGGGAGACGAGGCAAGAAAGCTCGGGGGCGTACAATGTTTCCGTTGTGAGTCCCTACTACCATCTTATCACCGGCAACCAGAAATGAGCTCGTAGCATCGGCGTTCCGATAGACACCGCCCAAGTGTTGAGTCAGCCTGGCGTATTTCAGACGCGGTTCATCATCGTCCCCATCATCGTCCTCTTCATCCTCTTCATCCTCTTCCTCGTCGTCCTCTTCCTCCTCTTCTTCATCATCATCATCATTGTCGTCGTCGTTGTCGTCATCGTCGTCGTCGGTGGTAGCTTCCGTAGTCTCTTCGGCCCCATCATCGTTATCGTGACTCTGGTCGTTGCCGGTGGGCGGGGGGTTCGAAAAAGTTGGGCCATGATGACCAACACTAGTTGTCGCTACATCTTCATCATGTTCGCGTGTTTTGTTCTCATGGCCTACACCAGGCGCAGGGTCCGTCATCTTGGATTCAACCCTGGTGGCCTAAACATGGCGGTAATACTATTTTTTTTCCTTCGTGAAGGGAGTTGCCCAAGTGGATCGAAGTTGGTTTCATGCAATGCAGGAACAACACAAACAGCAGCACACACAGCAGCCCGAGCTTCTTGCAGCTTGCTTGCTAGAGCTTTGGCAGGCGACGTCAGAGGGGCGTTTAGAGCTCGCCGGAGGTGGGAGCAGGCGAACATTAGAGGCTTACAGCGTTAGTAATGGTACAGGGTTAGGGTCATGGAGCTCTACAGTACATACCTACCTAGGTACTTACTTAAGTAGGTGGGAATATTGATCAGTGGGGTTTAAGCGGAGCGGGAGGGCGGAGCGGAAGCATCAGTACTTAGGTACCTAGGTAGCTATGAGGGGTTCCAAGATTCCGAGGTTCAAAGCTCCCTTATCAGCCGGTATCAACCCTTATCAACCCCCATCATCAGCTGTATTCAACTACACTCAAAGGCAGGCGCGTCAACAACTCCAGCCAACCGCGTCGTTAGTTGCAGGAAAGAGCTTCACGATCAAACAAACCAATCCTCCCTCGAATCTCCATCACTCCTCCTTTGTTTAAGTTCTGACCAGTCAAGTCCATCCTCACAGTGTGACTTCTTCAAATACTTTGCCTCCTCGACCACTCACTCTTATGCCACCCGTCAATTGAACCAGCCCTATGGAGCAGCGAAACCGAGAAGATGGCGTGGGTCAAATCACTGGGGATGCATCCGCCCTTGGGGATAGAAGGGCAACCTGTCGAGGGCCTTTACACCTGGGATGTCATTGCAGACGACGAAGGTGAGGATGAACTGCTGACTGTTGGGAACTGTGTCATATGGAAGAAGGGTGGTCTCTTCCGGAAGAGCTTCAACCTCGAGATCGAAAAGGATGAGCCTATCCTACAAGCCCTTTTGACACACTTCCCTACGACCGACACCGACAACCATGGGAAAACGAACAATGGTATCAGCATGGGACAGGCTAGCAATGGGAATACCAAGAGCAACAAGCAGAACAGTACCACCCTGGCCAAGGCACTGGTTGTCTTCCTCAAAACCCAGGCGCATATCTACTTCCTCTCCGGCACCAGCCATATTGTTCACATGCCCTTCGAGGTCGAGTCTGCATGTGCTGCTCCAGTAGGAGTCATCATCCAGCGCAAGCCGAGAACCCAGAACCTTGCTCCCGTCAGCCTGAGGTTCCCTCGAGTCCCACCAAGCTCCTTTGTTTCGTCCCAGCTGTCGCCTCCATCCCACCGGCAACACAGTGTGGCATCTTCTTTCTCCGTGGAAGGCCTCGGGCAGCCCAAAACACTCCCTTTGAGGTTGAGCACCACTATGGAGAACATGTTCGAGACTCCATTGGAGGCGAACGACTCTCATTGGCCCCGACTTGTCTGCTTGACTGATCCTCTACTGGAGTTGGGCCTGGTTGTGAGCCATACTCCAACGTCGGCCCAAGGTGGCAGGCGTAAGAGCCCTGCCAAGTCACCATTCCTCGATCTTGCAGAGGAAGTCTTACACATAGAAACAGTCCAGGAGGACTTGGTGCTTGCCATCACCGCAAACCGGGAGACGAATTTGTACACCATCTGGCAACTGACCTATATCCAAAACGAGGACGTTTTTACCAAGGATCGGAGGAAACGCAAAGGCAACACCAATCGACGTCGGAGTTCTATGCCACCCCGACTGAGCAGTGGTGCCACAACGCCAGTCGTGCCATCTTTTCGTGAGAGCCTGGGGACCCAAGCACAGCCGCCTAGCAAGAGGAATCGAAAGAGTGAGAGACTTGAGAAGGCCAAATCTGATGACATTGCGTTGGCCTTGGGCGAGGAGAATGAGGGTGAAAAGACGAGGAGACAATCCCGGCGAGTGAGTTCCTTGCTTGCGCGGGCAGACCTGTCTGCGTCTCATGAGAGGACCACTTTTGCTGAATCGTCGATCGCTTCTGCCTTTGCTGAAAACCGCCGAGCAACTGGGGCAAGAGTTCGTCAAAGCGGTGGCTCAGCCCTGTTGAACCCGAGTACTGGTTATAGCATGAACAGTCTCAGCAACCTCCCGACGCCGAGAGTCGATGACCTTTTGGATGAGCTCGAGGGTTTTCCCGATATGGCCCTGGATGACCATAGCTTCGACGGCTTGACCAGGGAGATACTCTTGACGAAGATCCATAGCATGGCTATGGACAACACCAATGTACGCTACTCGCTCTCTAACCAACCTGCTCGTGCTCAAGCCAGGGTTTTCGTCATCGATGGCCCTCCCTTCGCGGCAGACGAGTCCGGCAAAAGGGACTTGCTCATTGGCATACAAGACCCTCTTGACAAGCGCCTGCAGCTCCTCCCTCTTTGTATCGAACGGCAAAAAAGGAATGGTCCTGAATCTCGAAATGATATAAAACTACACTCTGCAAGCACCAGGCCACTTAGTATAACTCCGGAAGTCTTGCGGCGCGCTCATAATGTTGTTGACTCTTGTAAGGTCTCTGATGGAGACCAGTCTATGATCCTGATATTGTCAGAGAATACGGCGGGCCAAAGGGAGTTGAGCATTCAAGCGCCTTGGAGCGCAATGTCCACACTAACGCTGCCTATGCTGTATGCCGACAACATTGGAAGCCTGGACTACACTGGCACGCATGTCAACCGAAAGATTAAGGGCCGCCGCTCTGTTGGTGCCAAGCTGTCTGCTTCGAACATCACGAGAATTCGACACTCTAGGTCTGCTGGCGTAATCGACCTTGAGGACCGAGATGGGAAAGTTCATCGCGTTCAGATTCAACTTCGACCCTCGTGTCCGCAGGTTCGCAAAGCTCTTCAGGTTTGCCGGAGCGTGTTGCCGACTGAGTCTTCTGAGAAGGTGTTGGCTGGCTGGTGGCACATCATGAAGTGGATGGAAGATCAAAGAATTGACACAGCAGATCGCGAATGGTCCGCTTTGGCCATTGAGATTTTCAGCCTGGTCTTAGCCCTCTCACCAGCGACTCAGACCTTGTCGTCCGGAGTACCAAAAATAACACCTCGTCGGCGGAGGTCGCTAGATCCGTCTGCTGGAACGTACGAGAGGATGCTCTCCTTCACAGCCCCAAATGCTTCTGCTTTTCCCCCGTGGATGCAGTCCCACGCATGGCGGTGGATGCTGAACGAAGGCACTCCGGCTATGCCAGCAAGTCTCTCGGGGCCTTCCCAAGAGGACTTTCTCACATCTCATATCCGCCTAGCCAAATCATACATGATGTCTGCGCCGGGCCAGGGTGCGCTAGGATCTGCAGGTTACCTACCGACGGCACCTAGTCGTAGTCCTGAAGACCGCAGCAGGGCTGTTTGGGGTATCGTTTATGGACTGCATCTCCTGCTAGAGGAAGAGAAGCTAAATATAATGGATCCAGAGTTTTCATCTCTCGGACGAGCTAATTTACGGGTCATTCTTTGTCAGATCGGACGGTGGTTAGGATGGCATGAGTTCGTAGCGCTACATGAACTGGGTATGCAGGGCGATCTCGACCCGCGTAATGATCATGGTAAGTGCCGGGCGACGAAACGGACAAGAGCAAAGCTGACGTGCGGTAGATCTTTTGACTCTGGGCCTGCCAGATCCACCACGGCTTATTAGTGTCTATGACTGGATTCAGTCGCAGCTTGCGGGTGACAAGAGCATCCAGTTTCCCACACTTGCAGATGTCTACGCTGTCGTCACTCAAAGGAACGTCAGCATTAACGACGCATGCCGGAGGTGGTCTTCAGTGATGCCGAGAACCTTCATGTTGAAAACCTTCTTCTCGTCCCTTACGCCCACCACAAATCATGTCGAAGTCGTCGAGCTGATGAACCGCTGCGGCTTTACAGTGGACATCCTGGAAACCCTGCCAGAAGCCGTGCTTACTCCCTTGAAAGATGCTATCTCAATGTGTCAAGCGCGACCACCCACAGCTTGGCCAAAGGAATTGCTGTCACTGGTGCACCGGTCTGATATCGCCACGATGCTCAAGCGACTTAGGCCACTGCAGGTATCGGCTGCGAGTACTGCGCCTCCCTCCCACACGGCCACGAGGGACTATAAGGCAATCTGTGCGAGCCTGGAAAGATCCGCCAACTATGGTCACCTACCTAATGAGTCCGCCGATCGGCAAGCGATCATTCAATCCCTTTTCAGAGAGGATCGACGACTGATTGAGGCTGACAATATGCTATCGACGAGACACCACAGAGTCATTCAGTGCAACTCCGAACCCCACTGGGCCGAATCAGAATACCTAGAGAAACAGAAAGAACAGGTTACTGTCGTTGCAACCGGGACCCTGGCGATTCCGGCAGGACGAGGCCTGATGCAATACGGCCTACGTTTCCCGCTCCCGACGGAGAAATACGATATCATGGGCTTCAACCTCACATGCTTGGTCAAACCGACCAATATTCTTGTCAATGCAGACAAGTCATTGTTCATCGAGGAGAAAGTCAACTGGGCCTTCTTCCACCAAGGTGCAGCTGCTGGCCTTCAGGTCTCGCCTCAAGCAAAGGGTATTGACAACAATTGGATCATCTACAACAAACCCAGTGGAGAGCCAAGCAACAGACATGCTGGCTTCCTGCTAGCACTGGGTCTTAACGGCCATCTAAGATCTATGGTGAAATGGGTAGCCTTCAAGTACCTCACTACGAAGCATACAATGACGTCCATCGGCCTTCTGCTGGGACTGGCCGCTTCTTTCATGGGCACAATGGACAACTTGATCACTCGGGTTCTGACCGTCCATGTCACCCGTCTGTTGCCCCCAGGCGCTGCCGAGCTCAACCTGTCGCATCTTACGCAGACGGCGGGTCTCATGGGTATCGGGCTGGTATATTGCCAGAGCCAGCATCGCCGCATGAGCGAGGTTATGATGTCCGAGATAGAGCATGAGGGAGACGAAGACGAAGAGGATCCTCTTCGAAACGAGGGGTACCGCCTGGCAGCTGGCTTTGCCCTGGGCCTCATCAACCTCGGCAAGGGGACTGATCTCAGGGGGCTGCACGATATGAGGCTGACTGAGAAACTGCTCACATTAGCGTCCGCTACGAAGAAGGTCGAGCTGGTCAACGTTCTTGATCGATCTGGTCCCGGCGCTGTCGTCGCGATCGCCCTCATATTCATGAAGTCGGAAGATCACATTGTCGCGCGCAAGGTCGATATACCTGACTCAGTGTTGCAATTCACCTACATCCGTCCCGATGTTTTGCTGCTACGGACCCTGGCCAAGAACCTCATCATGTGGAGCCACGTCGAGCCGACTGTGGAGTGGATCAGATCTAGTCTGCCCAAGGAGTATCGATGGCGCCACTTGCTCCAGGGACCACGTTCTCTGCGCAGTAAGGACATGCCCTTCTACTCCATCCTGGCTGGCCTGCTGTTCTCCTTGGGAATGCGCTTCGCCGGCTCCGGAAACGCGCAGGTGCGCGATCTGCTGGTCGAGTACCTGGATAAGTTTAGGGATCTGGCCAAGCAACCTGCCGAGTGCTACGATGCCCAGCTGGCCCGAAACAATGTGCAAATGTGTCAGGATGTCGTCGCCTTGTCGGCCGCGTCAGTCATGGCCGGTACGGGCGACCTCGAGGTGTTGAGAAGGTTGAGGTCACTTCACGGCCGTGATGACCCTCACACCTCGTACGGAAGTCATATGGCGGCGCATTTGGCTACTGGCGCCTTGTTCTTGGGAAGTGGAACAGCGACTTTCAGCACAAGTAACCTAGCCATCGCGTCCCTTCTCATATCATTCTACCCACTGTTTCCCTCTGGAATCCAAGACAATCGAGCCCATTTGCAAGCCTTCCGGCACTTTTGGGTATTTGCAGCAGACCCGCGCTGCCTTGTTTCGAAGGATATCGCCACGGGCCAGCCGATTAGCGTGCCGGTCCTGGTCAAGCTGAAAGCAACTACACCTCAACCACCCAAACAAGCGTCGCCAATCAAGTCGAGACGCAAGGCTCGCCACGCTATAACTCCGCAGCAGCTGGCACCCACTGTCCTCCGCAAATACACACCCTGCCTCCTTCCACCCCTCGAAGAAATTTCCACTGTCCGTACGGACGCCACCGCCCAGGGGTACTGGAATCTCGAGCTCGACTTCGAGCAAAGGCCGGAGCTTACTTCCGAGTTCAGAAAGAATCAGACACTACACCTGCGTAAGAGGCCTTTGCATGAGAGTGTCTTTGGGGCGACACTCCGCGCTCTTGGAAAGGATGGTCTTGCTGAGGATAGTACAAATGCCGTATTTTCAGGTGACGCGTCGTCCTCTGGCAGCGGAAGCATAGATCCGCTCGAGTGGGTATTCAACCAGCCCGCTCTCGCAGGCCTCACACATGCTGAGCGCGCCATGGTACTCAACCGCAGTGGTGGTGAGGGTGGCAGCGAAGAGGCGGCTACGACAGAGGTTGATGCTCGCTTGGCGCTGGAGAGTGGGCTGGACGGGTGGAGCAGGGAGGGCTTGGAGGGACTGAGGTTGTTGTTTGAGTGGTCTGGACAGAGAGTCCCATCTAGTAATAGTGAGGAGGCACAAGAATCAGAGAGCGGGGCTGAGGGAGGGGGCTGGTGGCTAAGGGACAGTGTGGTGGAGATGCTCAAGGGCAAGGCTTGGCTTGCTGCGCGGGAGGAGACGCTGTAGGGACTCCTGGGCCAAATTAGCCTCGTGGCTTCAAGAGCGTAAAGGGGGAAACAAGTCAGGTGGGTGTTCTTGAAGGTATTATTAAAACCTCTTAAATAGCTGAATTTCGACTCCCAGCATGCCTCATACCAAGTATTCAAGTCTATCATACTGCAGCACCAAACTGAACCTTGAAGTCCGTCCTCCGCTCCGGAACTCTTCTGCTTCATTATTTGTCGGCCAAATTGATCATTTCGGTCACCAAGAATCGATACCACTTCAAGCACTGATACTATGGGTCGTGGACCACTATGTTTTATGGCTTGATTCGGCATTATATCTCCCTGTATGAACGGTCGATGCATGTTTTGATTTTAGCATGGCCGACACAGCTATGAGCATATAATCACAGTAGCTAAGAATACACTGTATAAACTCCCAAACACCTTCCAAATGCAAAATTCAAAGGTGATAGTATCTCCCCGACCTCTTGAAAGACTCCTGAAGAAAAGAATTATATCGCCGTCTCAGTCCCCGCTCTAATGATCCCGTAGTGCAGCGGCGTTTTGTCTCTTCAGTCTCAGGTTCCGGTCGTACATGAACTCTCGAGAGCCGGTATATGCGGCGAAGGAGAGCTGATGCAGAACAAACACCCAAAGTTAGTAACATGTATTATCAGGCAAACATCCGACTCTAAAGGTGAAAGCAGGCTTACCATGCCAACGGGTAGGATCAATATTGGGAGCACCTCGACGGGTGGTGCCATGGGGCTCTTAGCCAGTCTTTGCAGTAGACCCGGCGCTGCACGTGCGGCTTGCTGGAACATCCTGGGTGTGGGGTGCATTTTGATGTGGGTGTTTGTGTGGTGGTTATTTGGTATAGGTAGGTAGTAGTGATGGCGAGTTGATGCTCTAGGCTTTCTCGGTGTGTTGGTTTACTGGTACCCTAGAGTAATTGGTTTCAGAAGTGCGTGTTTGACTGCGAATGTTGTGTGATAGTGGCACGAAACTCATCTACAGACCGGCGCATAATGGATCTAATATATAGCATACAAAAGCCCATGCTGGTCCCAGAGTCATCCACAGAGTTTCCAATCCTTCGGGGAGTCCTCATGTTGTGGTTCGAAGGTGGTTTGGTCCGGAACTTTTAGGCGGCCTGCGTGGTGTGATTATTCCCGTGTAAGTCCCCGCAACAATTGAAAGCATCCCACCGTGGCGTGATCATCGACCAAAAAACCACTGCGGCCAGCTCCTTTTCAGCCTCTGAACTCCGGAAGAGTGCAAAGGGCTGTGCTCTCAAGTTTCAGCTGACCAGAACTGATTCATCCTCTCGGATGTTTTGATTCGATCCCCCACAAAATTTCCCCGGATTCAGCTCGTCGTCACCAGACTGTCGGGACTGCACAATAAGTGCGGGTTCCTAGGTAGAGTGACGGACGACCGCAGCCGTTACAGTGACACATAATGAGTAGGTATTGCCCTGTTTCTCATGAGAAATAACGTTATCCGGGTAGGTATATTTGTGCACAACCTGTATGGCAATCTTTCTTGTCATGCAATGGTAAGCATGTGCCTGTGCTGGTTCCTGTTCAGGGCCAGGTAATAAGCTGCGACCGACAGCTTTCTGTATGATGCAATTGAATCATCAAGGCTTACGCTATGGATAAACTCGTATGGATATGAGAGTTTGCGCAAGGCATTTGGAAGCACCAAAACCGAAGGCAGGAGGACAAGGAAGTCCTCCCGAAGGTAAAGACCAGGGCAAGTAGATGTGTACTTGATGTTCTAGAGAACATGAACCTGGTCACACAGCTGTGCCGTGTGTACGTATGGTACGGGTAAAAATAATTATGTCACAAAAGTTGACCGAACATGGCGAGGAGGAAGGCGACCCAGTCAAGTAAAACGATGCAATTTAATATTATTCTCCAAGGCAATAGTGCTGCTACTGGCCTCCAGTTCTTTGGCGCAAGTCGGTATCCAGATCAACCAAGTGTTCCATACGCAGGTCACGGCGGCGGGATATACCTCGCGGATAAATTGACCAAACATGTGCCAATCACGAATAGGAGACGAGAGTATGGGAACCAGATTCTGTTTGTATGCATAAGGTAAGTACAGCTATTGGCGAGACCGTATACAAATGAATATGTCCCATTACCGAGTCCCATGACTTGAGACGGACAAATCAATGTGCAGGGTCTCGCTGCATACATCCCCTCACAGCTTAGCCTCTATCTCGACGTAGACACTGCACCGGAAGCTACAAACTGGCCCATCGTGGGGTAATAAGTAGCGCCTGCAAGTCAGCCTCCATGCGGCTTGGGTTTTGGGTATGTTAGTTCTCGCAGTTTGGCAACATCGTAGCCCAGCGCTTCCCCGGTCCGTGCTGTCTGGCGCTCGCATGAGGTGCGTCCGTCTTCGTAGGCATTGGTAAATTGCCCAAGAATGTACATGATCGTCTAATGTTGCTCTCAGCCGGTATATAGATTATTCAGCCGTGTGCTATTGGAGGTGCGTGGTGGTCTCGTAGCCTGCCATCTACTTCCTTATGTGTCCTGCATTTTGACGGATTCCCTTTCCAGCTTGCTGCTTAAAATCCACGAGCCAGCATCCACTTCTGTACTTTGTCGGCATGGAAGCCCTGAAAATCAAAACGTCAGCGAGTCTTTCTTTCTGAGCCTAGATGCACAGCATTCCGCCGGCAGTGGTGGCAAGAGCTTAGCCCACCTTGATCTTTATATGTCCTGTCACAGGATTTATCTTGACACTGTCCTTGGTGAAGCCCAGCTCGTTGGTAATATCGGCCCTCAAGGCGTGAACGTCTCCCACAATCTTCTTGATCACGGTCTCCTTCTTGGAGCCGCCACTCCTCGTGTCGTTGTAGACGGAGAGGTTTCGGGATGCTGTGCGCTCGACGAGGTATGTAAGTTGGCGCGGTGGTGTGGTCGGCGCAGGCGTTGAGGACGCAGCAAGGGAAGGTGGAGGTGTGGATGTTTGTGGTGTGGCTGATGTTGTGGTCTCGGTTGTGAGGAATCGCGTCGTAGTGAAGGAGGAAGGCCGGAAGAGAAGGCGGCTGGGCGCGACTGTGGCCGTCCGTAGTGGTATTTGGCGTAACATGATAGCTGGAGGTTGTAAGAGCCCACACACAATCACTGTCGAGGAGCAGTTGTTATGGTACAGTCGCGAATTGAGGGGTGGTGCAGTCGGCGCGTGGGGAGACGTGTAGCAGTGGTGGTGGTGATGATGGCGATGGTGATGCCGAATTAAGAAATTCAGAGCCTAGCCTTGCCGGGACCGCGGCCGGCAAAGACAAACTGGACGTTCCCCAGGTTGGGAAGGCTGTCGGCGGCGTCGGCCAAACAATTAGGCGAGCCTCGCGAAGCTAGCCAATTATGTTGGTCAAAGTGGACCCCACGAAAAGAACGGCCGAAGGGACAATGAATTTTGGTGAGAGCGCCCCGCCAAAGCCCCAAAGCATCATCCAGAGTCAAAGTCACTCACTCACTCTACGCACTCCCTCCCACCTCCCTCCCCTCCTTTCCCCTTGCCTTGCCTCACTGCCTGCGAGCTTGGACTTTTCCAAGGTTGTACCTCCTTCGACCCCCTTCTCCAGGCGCCCATTCACGAACCAAACCCCGTGACCCCCGTATCAAACCCATCGAAGCTATCGACAAATTCAAACCAAACCAGTCAACCAACCAAAACCGACAAGATGGCGGACCTCACCATCTCCGAGTTCGACCTGCTCCCCAAGCTCGTCGCCAGGCTCGATCGACACCTCATCTTCCCCCTTCTCGAGTTCAGCAGTGGCCAACTGGAGAATGAGGATGGCTCCCTCAAGGACGAGACCAAGACCCAGGAGCTGTTGAAGGCCAAGTACGAGCTCTTGAAGAAGACCAACATGACCGACTATGTTGCCAACCTCTACTGCGACATGGAGGGACTGCAGGACCCACCAAAGGAGTTTGCCGACCAGCGACAAAAGGTCATCGAGACACTGGAGAAGTACGAGGAGACCACAAGCAAGATCACCGAGCTGCTGCAAAGGGAGGACGTCGTCACAAACCTGCGGAGTGACAAGGTTGCCAACTTGGAGTTCCTCAAGAAGGACCACGAGGTATGTTGCCGCCCCGCTGTTGCGCCCCGCACCCTGGCCGCGACAACAGACAGATTGGATAAAGGATGAGATGCTGACCTGGATGGATTACGATAGGTCACCGAGGACATGGTCAACGCCCTCTACGATTTCGGTAACTTCCAGTACAGCTGCGGCAACTACGGCGCTGCCGCCGACCTGCTCTACCAGTTCCGTGTCCTCTCTACCGATAACGACAAGGTCTCCGCCGCGACGTGGGGAAAGCTCGCCTCAGAAATCCTGACCACAAGCTGGGAGTCTGCCCTCGAGGAGCTGATGAAGGTCAAGGAGAACATCGACACCAAGCTGTTCAACAATCCCCTGGCACAGCTGCACCAGCGCACCTGGCTCATCCACTGGGCCCTCTTCCCCCTTTTCAACAGCGAGGCCGCCCGCGACCCCCTCCTCGACCTCTTCTTCTCACCCGCCTACATCAACACCATCCAGACCTCCTCCCCTTGGATGCTGCGCTACCTCGTCTCCGCCGTTATATCCGGCCGCGGCCGCGCCCGTAACTCGGGCGTCCAGCAGAAGCAGCTCAAGGACATCGTGCGTATCGTCCGACAGGAGGCCTACGAGTACAACGACCCCCTGACCGACTTCGTGCGCGCCCTGTTCATCGACTTCGACTTCGAGGAGGCCCAAAAGCAGCTCAGCCGCGCCGAGGAGGTCCTGCGAACGGATTTCTTCCTGTCGGCCTGGGCTGACACCTTTGTCGACAATGCGAGGCACCTTATCTTCGAGAGCTACTGCAAGATTCACGCGCGTATCGACATCAAGGGCCTGAGTGCCAGTCTGGGACTTAACGTTGAGGAGGGTGAGAAGTGGATCGTCAACCTGATCCGGGACACGCGGTTGGACGCCAAGATCGACTCCAAGGAGGGCACCGTCATCATGAACCACCCGCCTAGCAGCGTCTACCAGCAGGTGATTGAGCGGACAAAGGGAGGATTCTTCAGGACACAGGTCCTGAATGCTGCGGTGGCGAAGTAATCGGGCGGACGTAGTGTGAGAGGGAGGGATGGAGAGGAGAGAAGAGAAGAGAGGAAGCGGCAGTATGAGGGCATGACAGCTTTTCGGCATTGATCGGTTGGAGCTTTGTTTGTTTTGTATGGCACCGGAAAAACTGGCGGCGTTTTAGGGAAGGGTTGGCCTCTTCCCCTGGGGGATCCTCGAAAAGAGGGCCATGAATTGTCGAACGAATAGACAAGATACCTCTTATATTCTTTCTCAAGAGTCTCGTCGTGGGAATGGTGGATTGTGTGTCCGTCGGCTGAGCAGCAGCGTCAGTTAAGGTCTTCACGGATCGATTTGCCATGCGTTTCGAGCCGACTTTCATTTCCACTTCGTGTTTGAGGGTCTCATGGTGAGCAAGGGGAAGGATATGAGAAGCCAACGGAATTGTCCCTGAGCAGACGCGTTCTCCAGCCGAGTATTGGGTATACCGCACTATCGCAGGTTTGCGATATGCTGCTCCTGATTCAGTCGGGGAGATTTGCCGAAGCTCTGCTGTTAATAGATCCTTTTTAAGGAAATACTCCTACGGTCAAGCAAGTTGCCAGACTGACGAGTGTCATCCCCTGAGTCCAGCGTCGTTAGATAGACAGTTGAGCAAGAAGGGCCAAAACAAAACATCTTAAAAAGACAATCACAGGAATTATAAACAAAGCCTGAACTTCACAGCCTGTATACCGTCTATATGTCCCTTCAGATGGCCACCTCTGCGAGAATATCGTACCCTCGAGTTGTCGGATCACCCCGTCAGCCTGCTCAGCCGTCGAAGAGATATCATCCAGAGTAACGCTCCAACGAGCACCGAGATAGCCACGGCCAGTGCCACTCATGTTGAACGTGGGCCGGTGCTAAAGGTGTTTTGCCGCCGAGTTGAAGCCAGTATCACAAGTCTTATCCAGCCTTCGCAAACCATCGGCACTCTCCTCGATGGCATTATTCCAGCCGCGAAAGGGGTCCAAGCCCCCCCCCCTCCCCGCCCGGTAACAGGCTACTCGCGGCTTCTCTGATGCGTTAAATAGCCTCCTAGAACAGGGCGGATATGCCGTCTCCATGACTTGTCTATTCGGTGGCTATTTTTGCACGTCTTATGCTGTCCGAAGACCGTTCAAGTTGCTGGTTCATGGCGGTCCAGTGTTACTGCATGCTACCGCACACGGGAATCCGGCTCGTCAGGCTGTGACAGAAGTGATGCGTTCCATATATTTCACAAAAGTGGTCGAGAGTATATACTGTAACATCGTCAGGCCTCATAGCATTCGTGTGCATGATATGAACTCGGACAATACCCATACACACTACAAATGGTTGATCTCTAGCCAATACTACACACTACTTCCCCCGCCCCCCTTACCATCGCCGCCATCATCGCCATCACCCTGACCCGGGCGGATCCCTCCTGCCTGCCTACCCACCATCAACGCTGAAAATACCCGACGCCATCGAAACTCCTTCAGACATAATGCAACACTTATCCTTTTTGCCCCGGCCTGCCGCCGCCTGCCTCGTCATCGATCTCCGCGATGCACCATGCTCGCTTGATGTATTAGTGCCCCGCTTCGTATATGCTCCAGACTCGCTATGCTTGGCTCAAGTGTCTTGTTCGAACTATGATATGTTCACTTGCTTGTAAAGTGCGATTTAATCAAGCGCCTAGCGTCCCGAGCGCTACCAGATGCTGCAGCCACCCATCCCTCGAAAGCTCCGGGCTCTGCATCTCCAGTGCCTTGAGGATCCGATCTGCTTTGGGTATGACGTTCGCTGGGATGCTTTCAGGATCATTAGGGTCGCGTGCCTTTTCAGCGAGTTTTCGTAGCATGTAGGTCGCTAACAGGGCAATATAAAGCAGATCTGGGTCCTTCTTGGGGTGACCTCGAGCCTGCCCTGCTGGCCGGATCGTGGGCCGGTCATACTCGGTGGAAAGTTCTCGCACGAGGCGGAGCAGGTTTTGAGCGAAACCGTCTCCAGACGAAAGCCACGTCCGCGTCACGCCGCACTCATAACCCGGCGCGAGGGAAGCAAGGATGCCGCCAGCAAGAAGACCCTGCATAAGATATGGCTTGCGGGACTCCATGGACGGAGGTAGCCCGGTAGCGCGTGGGTCGCGAGTTTGGTCCGGTATGGGTGAGATGGCAAGAGCAAAAGCGCGTGTTATCAATTCCGAGGGCGGTGTGCTGGCAGCATCGCTAGCGAAAATGTTCTTGTAGTGTGTCCTGTTGGGCTCATCTCGAGCGAGGAGCTTTGCCAGAACATCAATCGCATGAGGAAGGTAAGGATGTAAGACGGGCTCGAGGGTGGGAAAATACATCTTGCCACCGTCGGAAAGGTGTGGTGCAGGGCCTGGCGCAAAAGCAAGGATGAATTGCAGGAGACTGTCGGCTTGGTCACGACCCGGTATCTCGATCGAGCCAGCAATGTTTGACAGCAGAACGACGACATCCTTCATGAAATCCAGGGTATCGGTGTGTGTCCTCAACAGCATGTTCCTTGTTCCCAGGTACCTGATGACAACGGAGATGAACCTGACGACGAACTCATCGGCTAGAGCAGGCTGGTTGAGAGGGAAGAATGACAGATTTCGGAGGATAGTGGTGATACACAACAGTCGATCGACAGCGCGGTCCAATTCGTAATCCTCCGTGCCAAAGGGATGTAATTCGCGAATCTCCATCTTCTCCACGCGGCAAGCTCTGGACACGTCCTCATATGGACTGATGAGGATCTCGTCAGACAGCTCCTCGGTATGCTCTGCGAGCATTTCGACCTGGTCCTCAGCACACTCGACGAGGCTCTCCAGCAGCTCCCCGCACCTTGTCAGATCAATCTCGAGGGCAGGGCCGCCTACCGCCGGGGCATTGGGGCTTGTCACGGTGGCCAACGTATCCAGGGCCACACGGACCTCGGCATGGATGCCGCATTGCAGGCTCTTGGTTAACGCGTGCAGGTCGATGTTGCCCAAGAACTGAACTGGTGGTACATCTGGCTTCCAGAACTCATATTCCGCCCCAAGGTTTATGTTTGCCGCATCCAGTGGGACTCCGCCATAGTCTTTGGGGCCAGGCAGTCGAGTGCAAGGGATGTATTCGTCCGTGTCTTTCGTCGCAAAAGGAGCGGGAAAGGGCAAGGTGGCCGTCTCTGCGGGCGCGCCATGACTCTCCGGGTTAGCGTTACCTGGTAACGACATGCTACCATGCTTACTGGCCGGCGAGGGCACAGCAAAGTCATCCGGAACGGGTGTGGCCTGGTGGCTCTTTGCTAAGCTGTTCCGAGCGTGGCTTTGAGGCGGAATTGGCTGTTGTGGCGGGAGTGGTTGGGGCAGTTGCGGCGGTTGGGGCGCGGGGAAGCCATTAACGCTCGCGTGCGCACCGCTTGGGGGCATCTGTTTGATGGGCGACTGCATCTGACCCTGCTGTATGCCGAGATGTTGGCCTGGCTGCATCATTCCAGGTTGCATCTGGGCTGGCGACATTTGCTTCTGGCCGGCAGCCATGGCTACATTTTGTGCTGCGCCTTGCTGTTGCTGTCCTTGCCTTGCGCGGAACACGTCCTCAAAGGACCTCAAGTTCTGTTCATAGATCATCCTGATCTGATGCGGTCCCACGGGCACCTGCGCGGGATTGATGCCCAGCGTGTTTGAGATTTGGGCCCAGAGGTTGCGCCCAGTGACCATGTTATATCCTCCGTACTTGTGAACGGTCTGGAACAGCTGCATAAGGTGTACCGGCCGGTCCCCAATCATTGGATTTGTATTCAGCGGTTGTTGCCTCTGCGCCATGAACATCGCAAGTTGCTTCATGAAAGATTCCGGGTTAGAGTGTCCTCTCGCTGCGGGTTGCGGGGCACCCATGCCTGGCTGCTGTGGCCTCATCGCGGGATTCAAGTTGGAGGGCATCTGACCGTTTTGTTGCATCTGCTGTCGCGCCATAAGATTCCTTTGCTGCTGCTGCTGCTGCTGCTGTTGCTGCTGCTGATGCTGCTGCTGTTGCTGCTGCTGTTGCTGTTGCTGTTGCTGTTGCTGTTGTTGCTGCTGCTGCTGCTGCTGCTGCTGTTGTTGCTGTTGCTGCTGCTGCTGCGTCATGTTCTGGCCCGGCATCTGACCCTGCATTTGTGCGGCCATCTGCTGCTGTCTCTGTATTTGCTGCATTTGTTGCATCTGGAACATCAGCTTCTGCTGTTCCATTTGGTTTCGCGGCTGCATGCCCTGGGGGAACATCTGGCTAGGGACCTGACCCATCTGACCCATTTGTGCCATATGCGCCATCTGGCCCATCTGGCCCATGCCCATCTGTCCAGGTTGCATCATGCCTGGCTGCATGTGACCCATTTGTTGCGGCATCATCTGTCCGGGTATGGGAGTCGGGTTCGGGTTCGAGGGCGGTCGCGCGGGCGAGGGAGTAGGCGTGTTGAAGTTAGGGTTAAAGCCCTGTGGAAAGCTGCCCTGTGGTATGCCGTAAGGGTTCGGCTGGGGAGTTCCGCCATGGTCGGATGGTATAGGGGATGCTTGAGGCGCAAAATGTTGAGCAGCGGGCGAGAAGGGGTGGGGCGACGTGGTGGAGACCCTCTGCGGCACGCTCCCAGGTCTCATCTGGTTGCTACCCATGATGGGCGAGGGCGTCGCATTCGCGGACCCGTTGGGTTGTAAATGCGGGTAGGGCGAGGGCTGAGCTGAACTGGGCTGTTGCATGCCGCCTTGTTGGAAGTTGGGGAAGCTCGCTTGTTGTGGTGTATCGGCGCGCGAGGTGGGAAGCATGCCGGGATTTTGTCTGGGGGATCCTGCTATGCTTTCATCCCTGGGGCGCGGTCGCTTGGAGGGGATGACGGGATTTGTCTGGTACATTGGGTTCGAAAAGGAGGGCGACGCGTTGCGCATCTGGCCGTTCTGCATGGCCATGAGCTGCGCTTGGGCCTGAGCAAACTGTGCTGGGTTGTACTGGCCGGCTGCAGAGCTAGGCATGAATTGTGAGGGATCCATTATGCCAGAGGCGGCGGCTTGAGCTGCATTCGGGTCGTTAAGGTTGGGAAAGCCGTTGCCATTGTGGTTCGGGACAGCGGCCTCATTCATGCCCCAGGCGGACATGGCTGGAGGTTTTCAGCAGGGGACCGAGGAGACGACGACGAAGACTGGGACCGAGGAGACGTGGAGGGGGGCGAGGCTGAGGCCGAGGCTGAAGCTGTTGGAGCTGATGGTAGAGCTAAAGCAGGAGCAGGAGCTGGCGTCGGTAGGTATCGGATTGCGAAAGCGGATAACAGTGGTTGTGGGTGGTCGCAACGGCCATCTGGATCTGGTTGATCGCTTCGTCTGTGTTCTGCCGCTCTCTCTCTGCGCCAGTCTGTGCCTTGTACCTCTGTGCCTATGAAAAGGAAGCAACACAAGAGTTAGGGACAGCCAATCATGAAAATGCAGTAATGACGAGCCACAGGGAGATGGAAATTGGTATGGAATGGACAACGAGTGGTACGGCAGCGGGTTGCGGGTGATGGAGAAGGCGCGTCACGTCGCGATCTGGGATAGCCGAGTGTGTGGTTTGAGGTGTGGATGCATGTGCGTGTGCGTGTGTTTTGCGCTTGGTTGGCGGGTTGCGGGTGAGGGAAAAAAAGAGGGTTAGAGTGAATTATGGGGCATTTTGGGTGGTGTAGGTTCCAAGGTTGTACTGATTGCAACGACCTGCCTTGCTACAGCCCATCACAGTGATTGAGGGTGGTTGTGCTGGTGGCAACCTGGAAGGACTTGCTAGATGCTGGACGCTAAGTGCTAGGTGCTGGTGCTAAAAAGCAAGGTGCTGGCAGGCTGGGTGCTAGGTGACAGGGGCTTTGCTAGGCTGCTAGGAGTAGGGAAGAAGGCGACGGGGGATGGATGATCACTGAGCCTCCCCCCGTGTAAATAGTGCAGCGGGTGCCCCGTGTGTTTTGAAAGTTGTCAATGCAATGGGGCGTTGGTATTATAGGAGAGAGTGTGTAAATAGAACAGCAAGATCCAGTCAATCCAGCTAAACCCAAGGAATTTGGAATAACAAGAAACAACAACAGAGGAACGGAAATAGTAGACACTCCGTATACATGGGGGGGGCGTTTGTCTAGGCACAGAACTGTATATAGTAAAGAAGGGAAGAAAATAAACACTAACTACTTAGTAGGTAAGTCGAAAGGGGGCGTGGGGCGAGTGAAAAGGCGAAGGTAGTCAGATAGACAGGAGAGAGCGAGAAAGGCAGCTTGGATGAAGCAAGTTGAGAGGCTGACCAGAGCAACGAAAACAAAGAAAAGGCACCAACTTCAGCCAGCCTTCAGCAATCGCGCATCGCCTGAACCATTGGAAATGTGGTGGGAATCATCGATACAGAGGCTTAAGTACAAGGTACAGAGGGTTTAAAGGTTACAGAGACCAGGTTTGACCAGGGCATGTGGCAGAAAAGAAAAGGGTCATACGTACCGAGAAAGGCGCGAGATTGATTTGATTGATTCGTGACGACAGTGCAGTGCTGAATGCTGAGCTGCTGAGCTGCTGAGGTGCGCAGTGCTGGTTGAACAGCGAACGAAACAGTGAGAGTAACAGTAACAAGTAACAAGTAACAGTGAGAGTAACAGTGAGAGTGACAATGACGGGGCGGTTCTCTGTCTCCCTTCTGTGTCTGTATTTTTGTCTGTCTGTCTGTCCACCACAGTAAAAGATGAGAAAGGAGCCTGAGGAGGAGCTGGAGTGGCAGTGGCTGGGGGGGGCTAGCGTAGTCTAGACCGTAAGAAGTATAGTGTGGGACTGACTAATCGGCGATCTGATCCCTGTCATCCGGTCGGCATATTTGGGCCGACTATATGCGTCCGTCCTTCCGTGATACCCAAGGTGCCTCTCGGCATACTGTTCACCAGGAGAAGGCGGCGTGACAGACAAGCGACAACGATAGTGAGATAGATGCTGACAATTCCAGGGCCCTGTCGTGGTGTTGGCTTCCAAGGTCGACAGTAGCATGTCAGCATCTCAAACATGCCAGCGCTGACCTCCTGCTGCGGTCGCGCTGTTGAAGTCTGACCCCTAGCAGTTAACTTCCTTGAACCCCACGTTCATGCTCAAGCCCAAGGCCTGTAATGAAGTATCGAGGAATAAAGGGCCACTGGGAAGATACTATCGGTCGGTCGGTCGTCGGACGTTGAGGGTTCCAGCAAGTCGGCTGTGACAGTGCCCAAATTCAAGCTCAATTTCGTCCGACGGCAGCCAGTCCCTGACATGGGAGGCTCATCCTCGGATCATCTCCGGGATTCCATCCATGGTTCAGCATAACCTGCCACTGGGATTTGCCCAATGTCTATCTCTCTTCAGTCGTTTTGCATTCCCCGCATTCATAATCCGAAGTCGTCAAAACCCTCAGGTACAAAGATATCCTCAACCTCTGCCTCGATCTATCCGTCGTTGGCGCCCCGCTGTCGTGTCGTCTCGGTGCGGTGCGGTGCTGTGCTGTGCTGTGCTGTGTGCTGTGCTGCGTGTGGCCGCCACAAACAACGGCTCCGAACCTTGCATATTATTCCATCTCACTCCATGCCAGCCCAAATGAACGTCTCAGGGGTCGAGTAAATCATCGGGGCTTCTCAACAGTTTTGCGCATCCTATTTCTCATTCGCTCCTCTGGTGACCTGTCCAGGCATGGCTGGAGCTGAACTGAACCAGGTCATGTGATTGTCAGACAGCAGCAGAACAGCCAGCAGCCAAGAAAAAAGAGGGACAGGATTGGAAGACAGACATGTCGGCAGACAGGGAAAAGGAACAGTATAGAACCGAGGAAGAGCAAGATGGATGGGAACTTGCGAGAAAGGGGGCAGTCGGGGCCTTTTAAATCAAGTGAGCTGGAACTGGTACCTACATGAATGGGTACGTATCTATCTACCTAACTAACTCACTGGCCCAGCTGCTTGGATACCTAGATAGGTATCCATGGATGTGCAGTGCAGTACTCGGGTACATCTCATTCGCGGGCTAACAAGAGGAAGAAGGGGACCTGGAATCTTCGTACCGCCGTTCAGACGTACATTCATTCTATTACATTCCCCTTCTTAAACTTGGCTCCTTTCCTTCAATACCTACAGAAGTACCTAGGTATGCAATACCTCGGTGCTCTTAGTCCTTCGTCTCACATGCTTTACCCTTCCCGTTATTTCTGCTGTTCTCAGTGCCGGCAGTCCAGCTTTATAGCAGCTTCAAAGGTTCTCTTACCACTCCTCCGTCGTCGCACGGACGGTCTTGGTTTCATCACCTCCCATCTTGTTCCAGTGACCAGCCTTACCACCCATTACGCCCCGCCATGCCTCTCGCTATACTATCTAGTATTGTTGTCATTGATCCAGCAGGCAATGGTTCATCCGATGACGGCTTGTCACGTTGGAATCGCTCGAGGCCTAAACAAGCCTGACCACTCCACTTCCCACGTGAAGGAAGCTCCGCTCGCTTCCCGCGGCTGTTCGTCGCTCTGAGTTTCTGACCTTCGACAAGGACGCTTTCTTTTGTACTCGATGACAGACAGTAAACAGTATGGACTGATTATTTACATGTCTGGCAACCAGAGGAATATGAAATGAACCAGCATAAACAAGCTGCCGCATCTGGAGATGTCGTCAGCCAACGATCCGATGACACCCGTGGTCCTACCCACCTAGGCACACCCCAATAGTATATACGATTTGATGGTTCGTATATATGAACAAGCTTAGACAAAACAGTCCGAGATTGCGCTCTACACCATTTGGTGATACTTGGCCCCCACGTACGACCAGTTCCCTGTTCCTGAGATCGTTACCTACATGTAGGTAGTATTCCCCAAGGTCCCTAGATACTTAAGTACATAGGTATGTAATCATGTCGCACAGCGCCATGTTCCAAAACCGACCCGGCAAAATAAGACACACTTGCATATGTGCGACTGTCTGTCGTATGTCTGTCTCGAGAGCGAGGAATTATATCCGGGTTGCCGTTGTGCTTGTCTCGCCGTTGTGGTCCGTTACTATCGCGAGCCCCAGAGGTGCTTGTGCAGTAGCTTGCGCTGACCATGTGGCCATGTATTCTGCCGCATGACAAGCAAATATATTATGGATGTAACTACTTGATGCACAATAAAATACTCTCTGGCTTGGATACTCTGCTAAAGTGCTTCTGTTGCAAGTGGAAGTCTCAAGATAGAAGTCAACCTGCAGTAAGTGAGTCGACGTGGTCCGAGCTTCCACCGGCCATCTCGTCGCGCTTGACATGCAATGGCCTTCTTATTCTTCCCAATGACAACACAACTCTCATCATGAATGAGTGAACTCGGCTCAATCCCACCACATATCAGCAACCTGTGTGCAGTCTTTTCACTCCATTCAAGCCATGCCGAAACGAAAGTCCAGCCATTCAGATGAGACCGCCCAAGACGTGGCCCCGCGACGGTCCACCCGCCAGAGAACATCAACTCTGGCAGCGAAGGAGGGCTCAACCTCATCAATAACTCCTAGGGCAGTAGCCAAGGGAGGAAGCAAGCCAGTCAATTCCAAGTCCGTAGCGGCCAAGACTAAGACGGTCAAGGTGCCCAAGCAAGATGAGGATGAGGACGATGATGGAAATTCCACAGCTCTGAAGACAGAGACGGACGGCGACAAGCCCAGCGAGAAGGAGACGCCGGCCAAGTCAAAGACATCAGGGGATTCGGACAAAAAAGAGTCAACGTCAGTGTCAGCTTCAGGGAGGCAGTACTGGCTTCTGAAGGCCGAGCCCGAGTCGCGGTTCGAGAATGGCATCGACGTCAAGTTCTCTATCGATGACTTGGCTGCGAAGACTGAGCCTGAGCCTTGGGATGGTATGCTCTATGGCCCATTTTACGTTTGGGGAGATCCCACCATGAAGAAACTCATAAAATTGCTGACGGTGATGCTGTGACAGGAATTAGGAACTATGTTGGTAGGTTTGATCGAACGCTGGGTATTTATCAAAGCCGAAGTGAAGCCCTTTGCTAACTCTGATCGATGCAGCACGGAACAATCTCCGTGCTATGAAGAAAGGCGACCTCGCCTTCTTTTACCACTCCAATACCAAGGAGCCTGGAATCGTAGGCACAATGGAGATTGTGCAAGAGCACTCGCCAGACCGTAATTGCCCACCCCCCCCCCCCACCTCCTCTGCTGCTTCCATACACCGTTCGAAATATCTGACATCCTGCAGTGTCTGCCCACGACTCCAAGGCACCCTATTACGACCCCAAGTCATCACCCTCCAATCCCAAATGGTCTGTTGTTCACGTCAAGTTCCACAGCAAGTTCGACGTGCCCATCGGACTGAAACAGTTGCGCGAGATGGGCGGCTCAGGCAAGCCATTGGAAAACATGCAGATGCTGAGACAGTCCCGGCTGAGCGTGAGCAAGGTGAGTGAGGAGGAGTGGGGGTATTTGCTGAGTGTGGCGGAAGAGAAGGCCAAGGCGGCGGGGTGAGTGGTTCCCAACCGGTTCTGGCCCAGGAGAAGGTGGTCAAAGTATCTGGATGGGTGTGTACGATGATGCGTGGGTGGCGTCTAACGCGGTATAGCCAGGGCCATTTCAGGGGCTCTCGAGCTTGGCCTTTGTATGCTCCAACACAGTACGAACGTTCTCGTCCAGGTCCTTTCTCTTGAGCATGCGCTTTATCCAGGTCCCAATCTTGGCAGCCAGTTGGACCTTGTTCTCTGTGACATCCATATTCGTCTTGATTCTTGCCAGAACCTCACGCAGGGCCCGTGGGAACTCAACCGTGGTAACATCCACGCCAACGAGGGGTTGCCGGACGAGACAACCACAAGTGGCCGGGTGCTTTGGATAAACCTCAACCATAGCATCCAGCACATGCTGAACAAGCGTACTTTGCGCCGAGACGTCTGTGAACGAGGCGAACACGTCGAAGAAAGCCTCGCAAGCCGGCGCGCTGAAGAAAGACTGTTTCCTTGCAATATCGAAGACGGCCTTGGGGATAGCACCCTCGAGAGCGGGGCTCTTCTCTAGCTTCTTCAGGGCCTCCTCGGTGAAGACGTTCTTGGCCTCGCTCGCCTTCTTGTTCTGTTCGTCGGCAAGCGGATCAGGAAGGATCTCGTCGTCGCCACCAAACTCGTCTTCCTCTTCGTCGTCCTCGTCGAAGCGCAGGACATCGCCCTCATCGACGGCCTCCTCAGCGCGTGCGCCGGCGAGGCCCTTCTTACCGCCCTTCTTCTTCTCCATCCTGGCCAGCCACTCCATTTCGACTTTTGCGTATTCAACCCACAGATCAACGGTGGTGTTGCAGAAGCGGCAGCCTCTCATGAACATTCCCCTAGCACCCTCCATGTCTCCATCGCTAGCGGCGCGTCTCCCAGCCCTAGTCCAGAGCTCGACATCCAAGGGGTGCAGTCTCAGGGCTCTCGTCATAATCTTCCTCCATCTCTTGGTTGCCTTCACCTTGGCCGCGTAGTCCAGGTACTCCTTCCACAGAGCAACTGAGCCAGGGTGCCTGAAGACTCCGCGCTCGTAGATGTTGAATACCCTAGCGTTGGAGGCGTGGGAGGTAGAGTGCTTGATCTTCTTGCGGACGCATCGTTTGGAGCGAAGCTTCTCGAGGGAGAGTTCCCAGGCGATGTAGGACTGGAAGTGATGTGGTTTGCAACCGGGCCCGAGGACGAGATGTTCGTATTCGGTGCGTTTCTGGACAATTGTTCGAATTTCGTCTTTGGTGAAGATTTCTTTCTCCTCGAACTCTCGCAGTTGGGGCACTGCGCGTTCGAGGTGGAAGCGGGCCTTCTCAGCGACGTTGGCCATGGTGTAGAACTACAACAACAAGGACCGTATATGGCCTGTGTGGTATGTGGATGTGAAGTCAGAATTGGAGGTGGGTGACGTGAAGTTGTTGTGGATCGTGGTGATGTCTTTAAACCTCTTCCTCTGTTTTCCTCTGATCACTGTACACTGTAAAAATAGGTGAAGATATTGATCGATATGCACTGCAATGCAGTTAGTTGCAGATGTGGGACCCTGAACTTTTTAGTGGGGGCACTGGTGGAAGTTTGCCGGCCGGCGGCGGAACCCAGCTCGCTCCAGATGCTCTCAACAGCGCGGACCACATAGCAGCACCTGCACTTTTACGAGAGACGTACTCAACTACCTAGGTAGGTACCTACAGTAAAGTATCTGATTACCGGTGTCGGTCCCTTTTTATCTACACATGTGTATGTACCTGTATGTACCTCTGGGGATGGGATTTGCATGATGTACATGGATTGCATGATGCAAAGTGCTATGCCGAGGCTCTCTCAAGGTTCTTTATAAAGCGGGACCTTTTAATACGGAGTACGATTACATGTCTTCCAATGGTAACCAGGTAATGTAAAGAGGTCTTGGAATCCTCTTGCCTGCCTTGTCCGCAGCAGGTGGTTGGTAGTGGTAAATACTACCTTATGTAGGTTAGGTAGACTTACGCTCGGTCCGCACTCCGGAACAGCAAGGAGAACAAAACCCCCAAAACATTTCCAAAGTCGGGACGAATCGCGAGACCGAAAGACCGAAACCGACTTTGTTTTTCTTGTCTGTTCGCGAGTCTCAAACCAGCCCGGCTCTGCTTTGCTGTGCTCTGCTCTGCTTTCGATCTGCTCTGCTTTGGATCTGCTCTGCTTCGATCTGCTTTGCTTTGATCTGCTCTGTTATTCTATTTTCTCCTTCCTCTCTTCTTTCTCTCCCCCTTCCTTGACGTGACTGACACGCCCACGCCCACGCCCGCATGTCCTCGTCGAGAGCCCATCTCGTTTCAACTGGTTGTTTCTAGCCTGGTTGTTCTGAATGGTTCTTCTCCAAACAAACAACACAATGGCGGCGACGTCCAAGTATAAGGACAAGGACAGCGGGGTATTATTCTCCTTCAGCGGCGTTTGGGTCAGTTGGCTCCATACCGTCGTCGCATACGGTATGTGCTGAGAGTGCGGAGAGCTTTGCTTGATCAAGGCTCCAAAACCACCCAGAGGATTGAGTCGTTCCATTCACTCCTACATGGCGATCCGTGCTGTGGTGTGGTGTTTCGCAAGACTGACGCTGACTCTTGTCCTTTGTCTGTCCAGCCGCCTTCCTCAGCGCCCTCATCCTCGGAGTCGCTCTTCATTACCACAAGATCGTCCAGAATGAGTGGTTCGGCTATCCTCAAGAATGGTTTCCCTCCGTCTCCGCGACAATCGGCGACCGTTATCCCGAGCGATCTTTCTTCCAGCTTTTTATCGCCATAGCATCAGGTCCGCCCCCCCCCCCCCCTTTCGCCCTTGCTCCCTTGCGATAATCAATCCGTGAGTGCGACCGAGAGCTGACAGATTCTGGCAGGTCCGAGGTTCGCCCTCGTCGGGTTTTGGTATCTCCTCTCGCGCAAACCAGGCCACAAGCTCCCCGGCTTCGTCGCCTTCTGGGGTCTCTTCCGCACCGTTACATGCGGCGGCTGGACTTATATCACCTCGACCGACGACCATGACTGGCACGACATCTTCATGATCTCCTACCTACTCTCCACTATCCCATGGACATTTGGCTGTATCGCGCTCAGCCCACCGAATCCGAAAGCCATTCAATACAGAAAATACGTGTCGGGTGCCTTCTATGGAAGCATCATCCCGCTCATCTACTTCTTCATACAGCACAAAGTGCACCGTGTTCCTGGAGGTCAGTCATTGCGCCACTATGCTTCGATGCGTAGAGTGGACAACAGAAAGAGAGAGCCATACAGAAAAAGAGACTTGCTAACATGCGCCTGCTAGCCTACACGACCTACGCCTTCTTCGAGTGGTCCCTCGTCCTCCTCGATGTCGCATTCGATGCCGTGACCGCCCTGGATTTCGATTCCTTCGAAGTGGTGGTTCGGGACGTAAAAGGAGTTAGCAAGGGGTATGTCCAATGGCTTCCGAAGTAGATCCTCCGGATTTAAGAACCCCCTTATTTTTTTCCTCAAGATTGTACATATCTGAGTACAGACGTACGCAGCGAAAAATACAATATTGTTGTCGGTTGTGGTTCTAAACATGTTCTGTATTCTAGTACCAACTACTCTTTCGTCTCCTCGGCCGAGCTTGAAAAAGAGAAGGAGAAGGCTACAGCAGGTGTCTCGGCTTTGCGATTCGGCACCAATGAGGCCTTCGACATCGTGGCTGATGTGTACCACGGCTACGTCTTTTGGTCCATCCTCACCAGCTTGGGAGTCCTTGTCTGGTATTTCCCGCTCTGGTATATGGGCATCTCCGGCTACGAGGTCTTTGTTATGTCTACCGTCTCGCCTTTCCTGCTTGCCATCGCGCCCCTGAGACGCTTGGTCGTTCGAAACCTCCGAGTCGTCCACCTTCTGTCTCTCGTCGGTCTCCTGGCTTTCATGACGACCGACCCCGTGAACCGCCTCAGCACCATTGGATTCGCCGTATGGATGCAATGTCTTGCTTGGGCCGCAACCTTCTACGCCGAATCCGTTCACGATGGACGCCTTGAGTCTAAAATATTGGCGTGGCTGGCCGGTCTGCTCATGTCCACCATTGTCAAGTTTATGTGGCAGACGAACAACCCCATCTGGCCTATCATGCACGCTGCCAATGGTGGCTGGAACTTCACCGGCCTGATCCTGGCCATCCCTGCCGCGCTGAGGTTCACACGTCGTCGGGCACTCCATTCTGGTGAGGCCGACTCGAGAAAAGACGGCTCAGCGCTGCTGTCCGCCGTGAGCATTGGCGGTCTGGTCTTTGGCCTGCACTCCCTCCTTTCGGATAGCAGCACCATGATCCTCTGGGTTTGGGACGGCTACCCCATTCGCGGTCCTACATCCAACACTGCAGCCTGGTACACCATCTGGGCAATGACAGGCGGTCTGCTCCTCGGTCTCTTCCGCCCACAGGTGGTCAACAGCTACGGATTCTATGCCTTCGGCTGCGTCGGAGCCGCCATCCTCACCTTCTTCAACCATTGGTTCGGATACCTCGGTGCGCTCATGACTGCGACATTCCTCATGGCTGTGGCCATACCGCTGATCAGCAACGCGGCAAAGAAGAACCCCGCCATAACTTTCGGTCTGGGCTTCCTCGTCTACAACTTACTGGTTCTTTTCCACGTCTGGGTCGTCGCCTACGCCTTTGTGCCCGGCGGGCCCCTGGTTCGTGAGCACTCCGACTGGATTATGCTTACCACCATGCTGTCCATTGGCGCCGGCGTTATGGACATCAACAACTTCAAGTCCTCGAAGAGGGCTGGAAAGCGACCGGCCATCTATGGCTCCGCGCCCAAGCCACATCGCAAATATCACCTCTCCGTGATGGGTGTGCTGAACCTCCTGTTCTTGGGAGCGGCGTTCTTGCGCTTCCCGACAAACGACTATAAACCCTATCACGGTGACTCCAATCTCATCACTGCCGGTATCTGGACGATCCACTTCAGTCTTGACAATGATATGTGGAGTTCAGAGGTGCGCATTCGCGACCTGATCCAAGAGCTAGAGGTCGACGTTATTGGCCTCCTCGAGTCAGACCTACAGCGCATCATCATGGGTAACCGCGATACAACGCAGTACCTCGCCGAGGAGCTGGGCATGTATGTCGACTACGGCCCGGGTCCGAACAAGCACACGTGGGGCGCTGCGCTGTTGTCCAAGTTCCCGATTGTGAACTCGACGCATCATCTACTACCCAGCCCAGTAGGCGAGCTCGCACCGGCCATCCACGCCACTATCGATGCGTACGGAACACTCGTGGATGTCTTCGTCTTCCACTCCGGCCAGGAAGAGGACCCAGAGGACAGACGCCTACAGAGCGAGTACCTGTCCAACCTGATGGGCAGCACCGATAGGCCATCCATCCTGCTGAGTTATCTGGTGACGAAACCAGGAGAGGGTAACTACAATACATACGTCTCCGACGTCTCCGGGATGCACGACATCGACCCCACCGACTGGGACCGATGGTGTGAGTACATCCTCTACAAGGGCCTCAGGAGGGTCGGTTATGCCCGCGTCAGCCGCAGCACCATCACGGACACGGAGTTGCAGCTGGGCAAGTTCGTCGTGCCCAAGACGGATGGCGAGAAGGAGGAGCTGTTCCAGCTCGAGGAGATGCAGAGAGACAGGAGAGTGAAGGAAGCCGAGGTTGCAGAGGGGTGGAGGTTCCCTGCCATGTTCAGAGGCAAGGGGGTCAGGGGCCACAAGTATCATGTTTTCAATGAGCCGAGGTATTTCAACCTCTGAAGAAAATCTATGTACGAACGAGACGACAAGGTAATGGTGGGGTTTGATTGGGTCATTGGGAGAAGTCACCTTCTACCAGAAGAAGTGTGGCTTGTAATTTTCATATTGTAGGTTGCCTGATATTGGCTCGGTTTTCAGGTTCGGGTAACATGGAAGGGCAGGGTGCTCTTCCTTCTTACATGATATGCACGATACCAGAATCAAAAGAATATGTCGACTTCTTAATACCTAAGTGAGCACTTCACTAATCAAGCATGATCCGTGGACCCTGCGGCACTATAACGGAAGGTGTTATTGGACTTCAATGTAGGTGGTGTCGAATAATCACCTCCACATCTCAGCTTTAACAGCGGACTGTGTACCTAGTACACGGTGTTTACACATTGAAGATATGGCTGCTCTCCTTATTGTCCCAGGCTTCTGAATATCGTGTAGTGGATAGGACAGCGAAAGTCGTCGTCGTCTTGAGATCCAGCGTGTAAGTAATCAACGATCACACAATGACAGTTACCTACCACCGACATTAACTACACCATATAATTGTACACCAAACGTCTTTGAACTGGTCACCAATCAACTGCCATTAGTGAGGCGGCACGGTGAATCTGATGCTGATGCTCCTTCCTCAAAGAAGAATGCCGGCATCAAGCGAGCCCCTGTCATCAAACAAAAGACCAACATGGTTGATCGTGGAATTGCGCTTGGGTGGTCATGAGGTTGGCTTATACCGCGTCCAGCCGATCCGAGTTGGAGTAACGAACAGATAGTGATGACCTCAACAAAGAAAAAGGGGACGGCGTGCCACATCTCCGGGGACGTCAGCTTCCAGTGTTACTGCTGTACTTTGTTGTATCCAAGGCCTCTCATGTTGTAGATGTGCTGCTCGCTATCGAACAATCAATCTGTGTGAGTCGTAAACGAGGAAGACGGACAGCCCGCTCAGCATGGCTCACCTATTGTACATCAACCTCTCTCATCTCATTGTCTGGCTAGGCCTCTTAGCAGGTACCGGCGTGCTCTATGTAAGATCTTGTCCGACGACTTCTTCACATGGGCAGAAACTGCTAACATAGCCGCTACCGGTAGACAATATGCCTTATCATCTACCGGCTCTACTTCCATCCCCTGGCTAAACACCCGGGTCCATTGCTCGCCAAGGTCTCCGATGTGTACATGCTCTGGCACTCATACAAGGGCGACCGACATCTTGAACTGTGGCGGATGCACCAGAAATATGGTAAGTATACTCCTTGAGATGGTTATAACATGGAATGGGGATGTCAGTTCGTACACTAATACAGGGTTCATCGACTACACAGGCAAAATCTTCCGCTTCGGCCCTAACTCTCTCTCCTTCAACTCCTCCACCGCGCTCAAGGAGATCTACGGCTTCCGATCTAACGTGGCCAAGTCCGCCTTCTATGATGCCTTTGTGCATCCCGCGCCCAACACACACAACTGTCGGGACAAGGAATTGCATGCCCGTAAAAGGAGAGTCATGGCCCACGCGTTTGGTGATGGTGCCATCAAGGAGATGGAGAGGTACCTACTGGCGAATGTTCGCACATTCTGTGACCAGATCGGGAGCGGACTGAGGACAGATGGCAAGGGGTGGACGACTGCCAAGTGTATGAGTGACTGGTCTGGGTATCTGGCGATGGACATCTTGGGAGACTTGTGTTTTGGAAAGGCTTTCCATATGCTGGAGAGAGAGGACAATCGGTTTGCTATCAACTTGGTGGGTGCGGCAGCGCATCGACATCTGATCGTACGAACCCTTTTTCTTTACCCTATAATCGTTCTGGTCGTTACTTTAATACTGCTGATAGTTAGTTGCATTTGATACTGACCAAGGACTGTTGCAGTGCGGGACAATGCCCATCCTCAACACTCTCTCCCTCGACCGTCTGCTCTTCCCAAATATCGCCGCCGGCCGGGCCAGGTATATGGCATATTCTCGCTCCCAACTGACCGAGCGCACCCGTCTGGGTGACGAGACGGACCGTCGTGACTTCTTCTACCACCTCCTCAGAGCCCGAGACCCAGAGACGGGCCAAGGCTTCACAAAACCCGAGCTATGGGGAGAATCCAACCTGCTGATCATAGCCGGCAGTGACACCACGTCTACGGCTCTAGCAGCGACCCTGTTCTACCTTACTAGGAACCCGGAAGCACTAAGGAAGGTTCAGGGGGAAGTAAGGGAGAAGTTCACAGATGTTGAGGAGATAAGACAGGGTGCTGCCCTGAGCTCTTGCGCGTATCTGCGCGCATGCATTGACGAGGCGATGAGAATGAGTCCGTCCGTGGGCGGCCTACTCCCTCGTGAGGTCCTAACCGGAGGCATGACCATCGACGGCGTAGATGTCCCAGCCGGCGTCGTCGTTGGAGTGCCGCATTACACCATCCATCATAACGCCGAGTACTACCCACGGCCCTTTGCTTACCTCCCCGAGAGGTGGATCGCGGGCTCCAAACTCCCCCTCGGCAACATGATCGACGAGACAGACACGGCAGTTGCGCAGAGCGCGTTCTGCCCGTTCAGCATTGGACCTCGAGGGTGTATCGGGAAGGGGCTGGCATATGTGGAGATGATGACTACTCTGGCGAGGACTGTGTTCTTGTATGATATGCGGAGAGCTATTGGGGTGGTTGATACGGCGGAGGGCAAGCCTGGTGGTGAGTGGGGCCGGGACAGGCCAGGTGAGATGCAACTGATCGATACGTTTACGAGTTGGAAGGAGGGCGTCATGGTCGACTTTCGAAGGACGGATCGCGTTTAAATTGCATAGTAAGTGGTTACTGTGACGAGAAGGGATCACTGCAAGCCGGGGGACGTGTCCGGGTTTTTGGTCAGTCCACAATGAGACACCGGATAATGTCAACACCACGCACTTGATGCATTATGATATCACACTGCTCCTGAAAACCGAGTGGCGTTCCAGTGACGAGGCCCACCCACTTTGCAGCAGGACATCCAGAGGACCTGAGTAAATAACCTTCCTCGTATCGGATTCAATGCCGAAGATACCCACCAAATGAGCATCACGAGATCAGTCAGAATACGAAAGTCTATACTACTTCCGATCCCAATACTTATTTGTGGGGACAGCCTTCTTTACTGTCCTTACTGCAATACTCCCCAGTTAATATCCTGAAAATGCGGGGAGAAAAGTTCACTTCCTGAAGAGGAGAAGCAACATTTGAGAATTAGACGACACGCCCGGTAGGCAACACTCTCGGTGGTATTGCCCTTGTTTATGTGAAGTCAGTCTACTTCCACTCACGCTATAGGAGCGCTTACTGAGAGTAACGGGGTCGGGTATTACACCCTGGAGCAGGTATATCCGACCTCATATTTCCCCCATCGTTGGACTTGCAATCAACACAGGGTACTTCCAGGTCTGGCACACCTTGACCCTAGCGTACAGCTCGCTCATTGAAGGAATAATGTCGATATCCGCATGTTTTCTGCAGAATTCTGATCCAAGGATTGGTTGATATCGTACCTGACATGGTAGCATCTATGCATTGATCAACAAGAGCTACCCAAATCTTGAGGATGGAAACGTCTCAACAAGTCCTTGGCTCCACTATAGCCAAAAGTAAGGTCGCCATGTAGAACCCCGTGATAAAGTCTCAGGGCTTTCTAGCTGATAACTTTCAAAAGGCGTCTCTTCCTCTCTTTCTATCCCACTACAGTCCCTCCTACCCCTCGTGTGGACCATCATCGCCGAGATGATGAAATCCCTGCTTACAATTACTGGTATTGCCAGACTAGCTGCCGCCCAATCATGGCCAAATGGGCCTTTTACGACCTCAGGCCGGGATATAGTTGACGCGTCTGGTAACGTTGTTACCTACGCGGGCGCCAACTGGCCTGGAGCTGCCGACGTTATGATCCCAGAAGGGTTACAGTACCAGAGTGTGGCGAGCATCGTCGCTAAGTTGAAAGAAGTCAATATGAACGTCATCCGCCTGACATATGCCATCGAGATGATCGATCAGATATACGAAAACGATGGCGTGGATGTCCCTATCTCCCAGGCTTTCGTGGAGGCGTTAGGTGAGGTCAACGGGACGAGAGTTTATAACGAAGTGTTGTCTGCGAATCCAGACTTTAGTCCTAACATTACCAGATTGGCGGTGAGTCGAAGGATTTTATGTCTTGATTGGGGCGCGTGGGGAAAAGGGCATGAGACTGAGTCTGTTTTTGTTACTCCTATCCAGGTCTTCGACGCCGTCGCAGCAGATTGCGCCGCAAACGAGATATACGTGCATCTGGACAACCACATATCCCAGGGCACATGGTGCTGCAATTCTGATGACGGGAATGGCTGGTGGGGAGATACATATTTCCCAATTGCAAATTGGACTCGGGGAATAGCTTTCATGGCAGACCATGTGAGTTGTTAAGCTTTCATCAATATCTTCCCCCATACGCTTCGCTGGCTGAACACCTATGAACAAGGCATCGTCATGGACTGCTCTTACATCAATGTCGCTTCGGAACGAGCCCCGTACACCTGACGACAATACCACGCTGTCAGACGAAACGTACAACTGGCAGTACTGGTACGAGTATGTGAAGGAGGGAACATCGGCCATCAACACCGCCAACCCAGACCCCCTTGTCTTCCTTTCCGGCCTCGACTTCGACACGTGGCTCACGCCTGTGGTCGAAGGGACGGCACTCACACCTGGGAACGGCACATTCTCCTTCAGCGACTTCCCCACCGACAAGATTGTGCTCGAGTTGCACAACTATGCGAACTCGGTAGCAGACTGCTCATCCCTCGAGAGTTCTTTGTATAGCGATGGCTTCGAGGCACTCAATACCACCGCTAGCGTGAACCATCTCCCCGTGGTACTGACAGAGTGGGGGTTCGCGATGGATAATACGACATGGTTGGAGCCATATACACAGTGTCTGGTGGAGTATCTGCCGGCACAGAAGGCCGGATGGATGATCTGGGTGCTGGCGGGGAGTTACTATGTCCGCAGTGGGTCGCAGGATCTCGATGAGACCTGGGGCCTGTTGACACATGACTGGAGTGACTGGAGGAGCTCGGATTTTGTACAGGGAGGATTGATTCCGATGGTAAATGCGACGCTTTCGTGAAGTGTGCAGATCTGCCCCCCAGGTGAGTAGAAGTCGAAGGTGACCTATACAAGTATATAGGCGGACTGGAACCTACAATGTGGAGCTTGGGAGAGGTTGCCGTAGATAATAAATATAACGGGTTTTCATACAACCGTCTAAGGTGTACTGTACCGGTACTTACCGAATTGAACTCAAGTCATATACATAACATGATAGCCACTGGCTGTTCTTTAAACAGATTACGTCTGACAGCTTACCTTAGTCAACATCTGGGGCGTGTATAGAATCTTTCAGTGCTGCTGAGTGATGATATATCATATCAGTATGACAAAGCGCACGAACTCAGAGATGAGAAGGGGATATAATCATATAGTACGATCTCTCACACGACTCCCATATGTACTTCTGTCTTGTAACCAATTGTAAATGAGACATGTGGTCGTTTACTGTATGAGAATTGCTATTCTTTTCTAAAGACAGCTGAAGCCTCAAGCTGTGAACGATTTACTATTGAAACATGGGTCAAAAAGGCAAAATCAACACCCACACGGAGGTTTGAACTCCGGTCTTTGGAGGTTTTCAGTTGCGGCTGCTCTGAAAATCCAATATGCTAACCACTGCACCATATGGGTTGTTCTGTGGTGGAAAGTCTACTGCTGGTTGAGCTGAAGTGGGATGGAAGAAACTTTAGGGGGGCGTGCGACGGCTGGTTACAGTTATTGCGGAGGCTACTTGCAGCTTACACCGCGGTACCGGAGGCTATGCGTACGGGGAGTCACAGGAGGACAAAATACTCCGTTTATTGCCAGTATTATTTGCTGGCGGAGTCAACAATGTTATTTCTCTGTACCCGGGGCGTTGCCTTGTTCACATACAAGGATCCTGATTTGTCCAATCCTTGGTCACCGAATACTTCATGCAGCATACAGGCTGAGGCTAATCCAACGATTACCTGTGACAACTCCAAACAACCTTAGAAGTAAGCAAGTATGTAACCGTATTTCATTGTGAACCTGCCTGAGCATAGACATCTGCCTCATCACAGGGTCAGCATCAATTGTCACCTTTTTCAGGGTCGTCGGATACTGCCCATCGTGATCTCTTCGGGCACGGAGAGAAACTGAAGCCGAGAAGATCGCACTACATGGCAAGCTAATTGTTTGTATGCTAATTCTGGTTGGCATGGAATCTTAACGAGAGATATCAACTTGCAGTCCTGAAATATATCGAAGCACACCATCAGTTGATCCCTGCTCTAGTCCCCCTATCCTTATTTGCTCATCCGTTCCTCTCTTTTATCCAAAATACATCGAATATTACTAGCCGAAAGCTATACACGTCGTTCTTGGCAACTGTCAGTGAAACCATAAACAGTTCCGGGCTCCAGCATCAATCAAGGGGCAGGTGCAAAATACAGGTTTCACTCTCGCCTCAAAGAACAGGATCTATCGCAGAGAATGAGAATGGAGAAGACTTTACTCTCAAAGAATTAATATAAAATTATTGCGAGCCGGCATGGTGTTTGTTGTCTCACTGCATCAGCTGTGAGGTCTCGCCAACCTTGGAATCGACCAGTTGACAGCCAGGCGTGAGAGCGAGAACAGGCCCGGTCAGCCGGTCTGACCCTGAGAAAATAAGATTGATCATGTCCGAGACCTCACAAGAAGCTAGTGGTTACTCGATATAAGCTGAATCGAAGATTGGGCCAAGGGGCTTCACATGATTACTGTGCTGTATCATCACCTGTACTTACTGTGGTATCAGTGGCAGTCAACTGGTGTTGATGGAACGACGTTGAAAGTGGATTTCTGGGGATATTCCGGACCAAGCCAATTGAGCTTAGTGCCTCGCCTATTTTGCGGGCTACACTACAAAGAGCTGATAAGATGAGATAACGGATAAGATAATAGATTTCCAAATAAAGGGCCCGTGCACCACACACACGTCGTCGCGTCTCCCTTTGGCTCCTTCTAACGTCAACCTCGACCACTTCACAATGGGCTTCTCAACATTTTGAATAGAGCTACCCCGCCATTGTCTTCCCCCCCGCCCGGTAGCTTCTTGAGCTTGTAAATGATGCGCAATGACCGTCTGCAGGTTCTGGCAGCAGGGTAACTGCAGATATGGCTGTAAGTCTCCTACTCTCTCCTCCGTCCACTGCGTCCTCCTTCGCCTTCGCTCCGCAGCCACTTGAGCATCGATCGCCTGCACTGCACTTTTCTGGTCAAATCTTCCAACCTGCGCCAAACTCGGGACCTTTCGCAACTTTCTACGAGTGAAGCTATCACGACAATTCCTCCAACCATTCGTTCCCACACCAGTGCGACTCTGCACCTGCGCAACGTCAAGATGGCAACGGCCACCACCCTCTCAATCGACTCGCGCCCTCCTGGCCGTAACGCACCGATCCCTTTCCTACTTTCGCGACCGAAGAAGCCCGCCCCCCTCGACCTCTCCCTTGCGCTGGCCAGCCATGGCAAGACCACGGCGCTCACCCCCAAGGATCCAAATGCCCGACCCGTGAACAGCCCTCGAAATGCCGTCAGTGAATTCGCCGACGCCATGGCTATCTGCACTCCGACGCTCACTACCGCTGCGAACATTGCCATTGCCTTGTCACCAAACCAACTGGAGGAGATTATGCACCTGGATACCCCCAGGACGCCCAATGCGCCCGCCACATTTGTCAGTCACTTGCCGCCACAGCATGCTAATCATTATTCTGTGTACCCAGCCAACTGTAGATTCGAGCACCCCGGTGCGAATAATAATGCGAACGCGAATCCTTTCAGCGCTTTGTCGGGAGGCAACAACAGCCGCGGCGGCTTTGGCAGGCCAGCGGCCAATGCGACCGGAACCCCATTCTCGTTAAGCAAGGACACCATAGAGAAGGACCTGGCGGAGGAACGGCCATCATGGCTTCTGTCAGCCTACGGCCCCGGTCGCGATGCACCCGAACAGCTTTGGGGAGGGTACCCGATCGAGCAGAGTTTCGAGGAGATGCGATTACACTATATGACAGGAGAGACAGCGGGTAATCCGCAAGGAGCAGTACATTCTCCCCTGGCGCATTCGAAGTTCCAGTAATCTAATTTGCTGACTATTTGACCAGCTGAACGATATTCAAGGTCTCTGGGGTCAGGCGCAACAAAAAGTACAGACTGCGCTGGGCGACCTTGACGGAGCCATCAACTTCGTCATGCAGTCCCAGAACAACCACCCAAATCGTCACGACATTTGCCAGCAGAATTCGATACCCAGTACTGGCGAGTTTGCTGTTGGAAAACGCCCTATCAGCCTTGCCTCCAACCAGCCCCCCAATGCGTTCTCCTCTGCTGCACCCAGCGGTGGCGCATTTGGCCAGCCATCCGCCCTCGGTCAGAATGCCAACCCGTTCAGTACCGGCGGTAGTACCGCATTCGGCCAAGCCTCTACGCCTGCTCAGGCCTCGCCGTTTGGACAACCATCGGCATTAGGTAGCGGCGGTAGTCCTTTTGGACAGCCGTCCAAACTTGGTGGAGGAGGCGCCTTTGGGCAGCCGTCGGCCCTCGGTCAAAGCCCCAGCCCATTTGGCCAGCCCTCGGCCTTGGGTCAGACTTCGTCACCGGGCTTCGGTCAGGCCTCAGCGCTGGGCCAGAAACCCAACGCCTTCGGAAGTCCAGCATTCGGTCAACCGGCGCAGCCTGCGCAGCCCGGCGGCTTTGGCCAGCCTTCGCAGCTTGGCGCGAAACCCAACCCTTTCGCTACGGGCGCTCCTACTACATCTGCGAGCCCTTTTGGTGCCGCGGCCGCACCCAGCGCAAGCCCTTTTGGAGCCGTTGGTCCGCCAAACAACACTTCTAGCCCCTTCGGACAGGCTGCGCAGCCGGCTACGTCGAGTCCTTTCGGACAACCTGCTCCTATCGCCAGCGCAAGTCCGTTTGGACAGCCACAGCAACAACCGGCGCCTGAGGTATCCATGGATGCAGCTGCGCCCACACCCGCCTCCAACCCGTTCGGAGCTGCTGGCAATACGCCGATGGCTGCCGCGAACCCCTTTGGACAGCCAGCGCAACCAGCGCAGCCTGCAGCTTCCAACCCTTTCGCACAAGCGGCACCATCCAATGCCGGATTCGGGGCCGCAGCTCAAGCTCCCGCCGCCGCAGCCTCAGCCGCCGGTGGAGCAGCAGGTCCTTATCCACCCAGCGCGAGCCGTCAGCACCCACCTTACTCGAGCTACGCGACCAAGGCCCCTACCGGTCAGCTCCAGGCGTTCAAAGGCAAGGGCGTCACATACAAGGAGATCGACGGGCAACAAGTCCCCGGCATCCGAAACTTCGATGGCAGCTGGTCCAAGATCTGGTTTCCCGACGGCCCTCCCGCGTACTACAAAGACACGGAGCCGGACAGGGCCTACACGGATCAAGAGAAGGCCGTCTACGAGAAGTTTGTACATACGGGCAAGTTTGAGCTAGCTGGTACGGGTGGCGGTGGTGGAATGCCCGAGGCACCTCCTGTGAGGGAGTTCTGCACTTGGGACATTTGAGCAAGAGGGGGAGAACGGGAGGTCAAAAATGGGCCCTGGAGCCTGGTTGAATACTGGACCTGAGCGAGCATCCGAGAACGGAGCATAGAGGGAACAAAAAAAGAAGCAAGAAACAATACGAATCAACGACACACTGTACAATGGCTGGCCGGCGTTCTGAAAGGGAAAGGCGGTCTGATACAGGGATTTATACATGTATAAAAAGCAGGCACTCGAATCGAGGCAAACATGTGGTTACGAATGAAATATTCCGGGCATTGCAGGAGGCGTTCTTCTGGAGAGATGATCAGACCACTACCAATACCATACCGATGCATTCATTCTGTTGGATGATGATCATGTGCAACCTGTCTCCTGGTGTGCATTCGTGCTAATGTGGTCTCGAATAGCATAAGCAAGGACAAAAGCCCAACGAGGCGAACCCGCACGTTCATCCCTTGACTCTCGTGCTCCTCGCAGCTCGCCTTCTTCGTGTGGTGGTCCAACTAACCACACTGAGTGGTCTCCAAGCGCATTCGTCTGAAGACTGAGCGGCCTTACATGAGGACAACCGGGGAAAGGGACTTCATGGAGGTGAAGGAGGAAGATCCCAAGGGACTTCCCTCCGTACACAGAACAGCATCGTCATATCACATCACGTCACAAGCAGCAGGCCAGTTGTTTTGTTGTTCAGAATGAACATTCTGTGTTTGGGTTCCGCACTACCTTGATTGACATTGTTGTCAATAAAGTGTCTACCAGTAGCACCAGAGGTTTGGCTTCCACGTCTCCTCCGAACCTGCCCAGCCCGGGCACCACAGGGTTGTCTGTCGCGAGTCTCACATCAATGCATTTAAGCGGCGATGGTGACCTCGACCTCGACACCGGCCTCGATGTTGACAATGATCTGCTTGACAATCTCGGTGGGGGCGTTGAGGCTAAAAGAAAAAACAACAGCGTTAGCACTTCTCGTCTTTGAACTCTTTTCAACACGACACCAATGTGGATGGTCTTGGGTACGTACTCGATGAGACGCTTGTGGATGCGCATCTCGTAGCAGTCCCAGGTCTTGGAACCCTCACCACAAGGGGTCTTGCGGGTGGTGATCTTGAGGGTCTTGGTGGGCAGACGGACGGGTCCCTTGACGCGCAGGTCCTTGCCCTTGGCGCGCTCGATCAGCTCGGTGCAGACCTTCTCGAGGGACTGGACCTTGCGGGAGGTCAGGGAGATCCTGATCTTGTGGGTCTTCTGTTTGTTGGAGAAAGGCAAGAGTCAGTTGTTTGTTCCTCCTGCGATCGACGACGGCGAGGTGATTCCAAGAGGGGAGATCAGGGGAGCAGACGTACGGGAGCCTCAAACTCTCCCTTCTCGGGCTTCTGGTAAGACATCTTGAATTGGTGTTTGAAGGTTACCTTCACGACTCGAACGGTTTACTACGTTGCGGCAAAGTGATGAAGGCTGGCGGGTTGATTTTCTTGACGAAGGCGAAGGTCGTTGGCGTTGTCGTTGTCTTGAAAATCAAAGATTTCGGCAGACTTTGGTGGGCTTTGCACAGCCACATCTGCGGGATGCGGCTAGTGGGCTAGCGTTATCCACTCTATTTTTTTTATCTTATCGTTAGCGCTGCTAGGTGTCAGTTTTGTGGCGCGTGTCTGACCGGATGAGTCAGCCGGCGACAGGTCGTTGATCATCGTCACTTTGACACTGACATCAGACATCAAACAGAGCCTTATTTAATTAAAGGTTGACCAAGGTTGTTTTCGGCGGGTGGTTAAGAAGCCCTCTCCCTTTGCTTTTCTTTCTGTCTCAAACAACTTCGCAATTCAATATGGGCTCGACACCTTTACCCCCTTTTGCGCCATTTCCCACGGCGGCGTGGAAGGAGTTGATGTCCATTGACGAGTGGAATGCCAGCTTGGGAGCTTGGATATCTTTGGCCGAAGCCCACCTGTCTCTTTCCGATGCCGACTTTTCGAAACAGACCCTCAAGGATGAGTCTGCGCCTCTATTTCTTGCATCTTTCATGAGGGAACTTGCCTCCCATGGATCAGCCTTGCTTGGCTCATCAAACCCGGCCAAGCTTCTGCTTAAGGATTGCTTTCTTCTGACTGCCAAGATCCTGAGGTCCTCTTCACCACAAGACGCCCTGTTACAATGGGAATTTCTGTCCGATTTCAGCCGTGTCTACAGCAAGAAGAGGGTTGGTAATGTGCTGTCTCATCTATCGAGTCCCTCCCAGGAAGCCGTGGAAGCTTCACTGGGTACGCTCAAGAAATTCTTCATCAAGCACCTGGACGAAGGTCTCAAGGGAGATCTCAAGGCCGTGGAGCAACGACTGGGGAAACTGAACCATCTCATCAATGCATCTCCTTCGACTGCCGCCTTCTTCCTTGCCGGCAGCGAATTCCTCGACGGTCTCATCACTTGCTTCAAGATTATGAACCCGCCATTGAGGAAGGTCATCATCACTAGTTCCTACCTCATTCTGATAGGTTTGACAGAGTGTGAGCCTCCTAAGTTTTCCATGCTCACTGATCAGCTCTACTCGCTGAAGACTGCCGCCGAGACGCATAAAGTTGGGCCCTTGAATGTCAACGATTCGATGGTTGCCGAGCTGGTCAGCACCACCCCGTTGCTGCAACAAATCGAACACAAATTGGACTCAACTGGGACAGAAAACGCACGAGCTAAGAATGGCCTGAGGGATTTGGCAGCGTTCAGAAAGCCAGGAGCAGGCATGAAGCCCAGACGACTAATCAGGCGCAAGATCGACAAGGGCAAGGGCAAGGGTGTTGCATTGGATGACCTTGATGCTATGTCTGGCGAGGTGCATGTTCACCGCATGAGCCAGATAACGCAGGTACAGGATCTCTTCCCAGAACTCGGCTCAGGCTTCGTGGCAAGGCTGCTGGAGGAGTACGGTGACGACACGGAGCAAGTCATTGCGCATTTGCTTGAGGACTCACTACCCTCGCAACTCAAAGGAGCAGATCGCAGTGAGCAACTGTATGTTTCATATTCATCTCGCCCCCCTAATTCAGGAAAAATTGCTGACTAGACACAGATCCACCAACTCCAAACCCAGAAGACGATCGAGTCTCGCACCACGCTCTACACCTCCACTGGTCCCAACCCGGCGCAACATATTTGACGATGACGAGCTGGATCGACTAGCGGTCGACACTTCCAGGCTCCATATCGGCAAGAAAGCCCCCGAGAGGACCGCCGACGACATCCTCGCCGACCGTTCCACAGCCCCCAAGAAAGCCGCTATCTTGTCCGCCCTTGCGGCCTTCGACTCAGATGACGACGAACGTGATGACACGTACGACGCGGCTGATGTGGGCGGAACCGTTGATGCGGCCAACACCGAGGACCAGCCTGCAAACGATAACGAGGAGGCATTGTGGAGGGCGTATCAGGCTGACGCTAAGTCATTCGACCGGGACCAGGCTACCCGGAGAGGAGCAGCGAGGAGCAAGCTGAAGGTGGAGACAGGCATGACGGACGAGGCCATTGAGGGCTGGGCGGTAATGCTAGGGCGGAACGCAAATCAGAAGAGGAGGCTGGAGATGAAGTACAGTGCTGCGAATGCGTTTACGGGCCAGCAAAATGAAATTGTGAGCACGTCGTGGAGAGCTAGTGCGGCCGGCTCAGGGACGGAGATGTCGGATACTGATGGCGGGAGCGGACGCGGAGGCCGTGGTGGCCGAGCCCGCGGCAACAGAGGTCGGGGTAGAGGTGGTCCTGCTGGACGTGGTGGCGGTGGCAATGTCGCCGGCCCGAGCGGAGAGCACGATACGGAGCAGGCGAGACGGAGGAAGGAGGCGAGTAAAGGGACGAGGGCGAACCATAACAGACGGGATCAGAGAGCGAAGAAGATGGCTCGCGGTGGGTTCCCTGGGTAAAGCGGAGATTGCTCTGCTCGCATGGTTCAGTCCCGCTCTGCATACAGCCAGAAATTAATTACACAATAAGGCGCTCTTTGATAGCGTCGCCACGACGCCGGCGTTTTCACTATCGTGGATGGATCACCATGATTCCACCAAACCAAGCCAGAGAAAGTAATCAGGATAGAGACTGACCAAGTGCCGTTCCCGACAGCTTACCAATCCTTCAAGCCCTGGAGGCGAACAAGCTACCGCCTCGGATGTATTGAGTACCTTTGGCGGTTATTGAGCTCCAAAACGTCGTCGGAGGCTTCCTTTATCATGGTCTCCATGGAGTTCTTCCTCTTGCCACCGAGACTGGCAGTGGAGATGAAAAGCACGAGTGTATCCTGGCGGCTATAACCTTGCCACTTCTTTCAGGTCGCAACCCACACAAGTAGTCACAGATCGTGAGGAGCAGTTCGCTGCTGCTCTCCTGCCTCTGCCGTTCGTCGTTCTATCGGCGCAGTTTCTGCGGGTGGCGGTGACCGGGCGAGGGACTCGGACTCTGGGAACATCGACGATGTTTCTGGTGCTGGGGGTTCCGGAGCCCAGCCGCGCTGGAGCTCGGCAGCAGAGCCGGCGGCGGCGCTGCTACCGGTTGTTCGCCCTAAGAAACGGAGAATATGCTCAGCCTGGACTGCTCACCACTCCTCGCCCCGACGCCCGGGTCCCCCGCGTACACCGGCCCCGCCGCCCCAGAGGACGGGAGTAGCCCGCCGCCGCCGCCGCCGTCATCGCTCACTTTCAGATGTGCGTCCAGCGCCTTCTTGCTCGGGTAGGCCTTCTCGCAGCAGCCCGGGACGGGGCACACGAGCAGGTGCTCCGCCTTGACGTGCCACACCAGTGCGTTGTTGGACGTGAAGCTCGCCGCCTTGCACGACACCCAGTTGCACGTGAAGCTGTGCTCGGCCTGGTAGTGCGCGTTGAGCCCCGCCTCGTTGCGGAACCGCGCGCTGCAGTGCGGGCCCAGGCAGAGGAGGAGCTCGGGCTCGGGGTCTGGTCGTGGCTGTGGGTCTGGTGGGGGCTTCGGGTGTGGAGCCGTCGCTGGTGCTGCTGCTGTCGCTATTGGTGGTGGCTGTGGTGGTGGTGCGAGCACGTACGGATGAGTGGCTGGGGGCTGGAAGCGAGTTGATGGGGCGGCGGTCGCTGGCATAGCGTTTGCTATCTCGTCTTGTGGTGCTGAGGGGGGGAGAGGAGGTTGTGTTTGCTGCTGCTGCTGCTGCTGATATGCGTGTTGCACGGGTTTTGCTTGGCGCCGGTGTCGCTTTCGGGCCTGCAGTGAGCCTGGCCTTCGAGAGTTGGCCGTGTTCTCCGGGGTTACCAGACTCGTGTTCGAGAAGGTCCGGGACATGTTACCGACGCTGCTCCCGCCGACGGACGAGGCACGAGATCCCGAGACGTCGGAGCCGATGCGGCTGGTAGCAGGGCTAGCTGGACTGGCGATAACGTAGTTGCTACCATGCTCGTCGTCCATGCCCTTGTTCTGTCTGCTCGTGATGCGCTGGGAAGGAGCTGGAGCTCCAGCAGGCTGGTCGGTGGTGGTGGCAGCAGCAGCAGCGGCACCGCCGCCCGGCACCGCCGCCTCGCCGTCGTCAAAGGCGGGATCATCATCGAGCCTCGCCCACGAGATGGCATCCAGCGGGTTGAAGCTGATGGGGTCGTTCAGTAGTAGACTGTTGGTGTCATACGGATCCCGCGGTGTCTCATCCACGTGGTGGTGGAACAGCAGGGGTCCGAAGCCAAAGGTGCCAGTTCCGGAACCGCTGAAGGAGTCGAAGGCGCCCCATTTGTTCAGTCCCTTTTTCACGTCCATGGATTCCGGATCGGCGGTCGGGACGGGAGGCTCCATAGACCCATTGTTGTTGTTGTTGTGGTTGGCGGTAGATGTGGATGCGGCAGTGGATGCGTTCGTGTTATTGTTAGTGGTGCTGGTCAGGGCCTGATGATGAGGGGTATCCTGGTGTTGATGCTGTTGCTGATGCTGCTGTTGTTGGTTGTTGACAGTCGAAACTCCATCTTGTTGATGTTGATGCTGATGCTGATGCTGACGAGCTAGCTGTTGGTGTGAAGAGGTGCCGGATGCGGGTACCCGCTGCGGTTGCAGCAGGTTTATCTGAGCATGAGGGACTGGTGGCTGTGGCAGACGATGCTTTTTGCTATGCTTCTGGGCACGGCTTCCACCACTGTTGCTTCCATTGCCACTGCCTTGTCGATGGCTGTGCGATGAGTGTTGATGTCTCCCCTCGTTTGCCATCTCCTCTTTGGGCCAAAGGGGGTCAAGACGGACAGGTCAGACGCTCAAGGTGTTTGGCGGAGGACCAGCCTAGGTAGCTAGCCCTGGGGGTAGGTAAGTAGATCTCTTACTCTCTCGCTCTGGATCTCGCTTGTCCCATCGATCGACCAACGAGAAGTGTCGTCTTAGCGAGGGAGCAGCAGTAGCAGCAGAAGGTGACCAGACTGACTGACTGACTGACTGGGAACGGGAGAGCAAAGAACGCTTCGCTCTGTGCATCACAGTTTACTTTAGTTCCGTGTGTGTTGGGACTTGAGGAGAGTGTCACAAGCATGCGGAGCCCATCTTGTATTTTAATGCAAGCCATGCCAGTCCATGACACGACTATCTATCTCTCCGGTGACCTCGCAGCCTCTCATTCTCCGAGGCTTGGCCCCCCCACCCCTTTCCTCCCTTGGTGCTAACCCCCCACCGTCTTACGACCTGATGTGGTGTGTGGTGTGGGTGTGGTGTGGTGTGGTGGTGCTTTATTGCTGCTCGCTGCTTTGCTGCTACTGTACTCTGCTGCAGCAGCATAACCGAAAGAGAGAGAGAGAGAGACTGAAATGGTGTGGCTTGCGCCTCGAGATGCCGTTAGTGCAGGGGGCCCCATCGAGACCGACACAGGTGATAGGTTCAATGGATCCTTGGTGGGTGCACAAAGGCATTATGGCCGCCAATCGCGATGCGGCCCTGTTTCCCCGGCTCTTGCAATATGTACTGTGTTGTGTCCTCCTGTGTCTAGTACCATTAATGCATCTTTTAATGGGGTCTGGGAGAGAGGGGGAACTGGGGGAGCCGTAGTTCCAGTCGATGATACGTACGTACATGTATCCATAGGAATTCATGCAGTCTTAAGGCGGATACTCTTCATAAATGTTTCATTATAAGGATCACGATAGATCGCTGTTGTTATCCACCTGACCCTACTCCATACGATTTAACCGCTGAAGAAGGGCGTCTAACCCGCTCGTGCATGTATCAAGACGGGGGGAAAAAGCAAACACCCTTTTCCCGGTGGAGAAATTCCGATGTCAATCCGTTTGCCTGCTGCAAAGCACCGCTCTTTTCAGACTATTCCCGGGCCATGGTTGGTCCGACCGAGTCTGTGGTCGCTGCAGACGCCCTCGAGACCGGTCAGGGCCTGCCTGGCTGCCACTATCCGCATCGCGAAGGACGCCCATCGATGGTGAAGATTGATAGTCTGTCTCTTTCAAGCAGTCCAGCAGCCTGTGTGACCAGCGCTTTGTTCACTGACTGGCTGACTAGATCTCCGGCTTTCCAGGAGGTGGAGCCGCCTTACGCATATTAAGGTCGTGTAACTCCACTTTATGTCGAGGACCCGGGAATATTCAATAGCTAGACCAAGACGGCGAGATAGTGATCAAGATCGCATGGAGATTGTGTTACAGCCCTCCTTACCGGTTGTCCTCTGGTGCGTTGATCTGTCTCACCCTCTCCCGGGTGTTAATGAGATTTGGAAAGGGGGGGGGGGAGCGATTATTGATATGTTATGATGACTCCTCACAACATCACGGCAACTTTCAGTGTTCAGCGCCAATTCGAAATCCTGGTATGGCCGAATAAGTGCACCTCTTCCGAATGTTCTTTGTCATGGTGTTTTGGCGAAGAGAAATATTCGAATCGAGGAGACAACAAACATTTAACGATAAGGTTCGGCCCGAATATACTCCACCACTCTTGACTGACGAGAGATCGACCTAGTTCCACACCCCCATCATGACCACTCCTGCTCGTTCCCCCGGGGAAACTGGAATGGAACCCAACGGTATCTTGCAGCTTCCTACAGAGATTGGCGAGACCGGCGAGACAGGGGGCCCGCAAACCCTCGTCACCCAACAATCAAAGACGAACCAGTGGGGGGTTTTTGTCTCGGAGTTTGGAGGTGTTGCTTTGCATGAGGGACCATGATATCCACTGGGGTCCAACGATTGGGTTTATCTATAAGAGTCGGTACACTGTACACGCGTACACCCACCGAGGTTGGATGAAGGCTCGCGGCACCCTGGGAGCAAGAAGAGCAAGAAAAATCTGGTGCAGCGGGTTTCATTCCTTCAACCTCGTCAACCTCAAGGTCCGGAGTGGACAAGACACGGGGATCTATGCATGTGCTTATAGGTACCATCAGTGGAAATTCCCTTAATCCCCCTCCAAGACCATTCGCCGGTAGGAACACATCCCTCGGTTCAGGAACCAAATTATTCAACTAAGGATCAGTACATATAGCTATTGAGAACTCGCTGTATTTGCAGCGCAGAATCTATTCTGGTGACCAACTGCAGCATACCTTAGCACAAGAACTTTGCTGTGGATGCCATCTGTCACAAATGAACGAATTATTGCTTTCCCAGAGGTCCAAAATGCGTTCGTGACAGCTCTGGTTGTAATTCCCTACCCATAATTGTGCAGCTACAGATGCATATGCATACAGAATGCTACATAGTCAGAAACACTGCGTGTCAAGACCTCTATATACAGTCATCGCACTGAGGTTAGTCCTGGGAAGGTAGTGACTGCTGCGTGAAAGGTCTGGCAGTGTTGTTCAATATTGCTGGGGTCTTATACAGCTTCTGCGGATATTTTGAAGGGCAAAGACACTCCTGTTTCTAAGGGTTTCTATCCCGAGAGGATGAAGCCCTTGCTGTAAGTGTCCATTAGTAAAGGGGGTTCCGGCTAACTATTTGCCTGCTCCAAGCTTTCACCGCATTTTTTTCTCAGCTATGTTTAGACTCTCTATCTGTTCCCATTATAATGACCGTCCCGTAGCCACACAATTTGGCTCTGTGTATATGTTTGCAGACAATTCTGTCTTTTATATAAGTAGCTAGAAGAGTTTTCTTTTTTAATGTTGGTTGAAAGTAGTTCAAAACACATTTCACTGACTTTTAGAAGTCTTGAAGGGTGTAAATTACGTACGTGGGAAAGTTCCAGAACTACCTAGGTACTAGTGACAAACGCGAGAGCATGCTCACTGCTCAGTCTCTGTTGCCTTATGGAGATTTGTTTGCCAAATCATCAGCGGGGCTTTGGACAATATCTGTTGTCACAAACCGTTATGACCAGAGCCAAGTCCGTCTGACCGATCAGCTGCTAACATGGATGCCGACAGTCCCGGTCCACGCGTCCCCTGAACTCTGTAGAATAACACGGACAATTTGGATACACTTTTGGTTCAACATGAAATTGGACATAAATATGTGGGGATATTTGCCCGTCTACACGCCATCGAGTCTCCTCACTGCAACGCTCAACTAAAGAGGAGAAAGTACATGTCACAGGGATTAAAAATGTTAATTGCTGACGGTGTAAAACGGTTGGCTAGAGGGGGCAGATCAAAGCAGATCCGTTCTCTTCACCAGAATCTATATGGGAAGAACATTACGGTTAGACCCAGAACGGTGGCGAGACTGACGTTTTATCTCCAGTGCTCCTGTCGATGAGTTACTTGTCCAGCGAACCAGTATAGGAACGGTACCCTCCTCTTAAAACGGAAGGATTTTTAAATTTAACATTTTTAATCCCTGTGACATGTATTGTGAGCTTTCATAAAGATGACGGGTCGTCTACAGGCTTTTTCAATACATTTATGGACAAACATTGGAGGTGCTGCATTAACATGACACTGTCGACTTGAGATAACATGGCTGAGTCCTGAGCACTCGAAAGTGAGCATGCTTTGGTGCTAAAATCGGACCGCAGAACCATATGAATTGGGCAATCGATATGTGTGTGCGATCTATGTGTTGGAAGTCAAACCATCAGGGTGGGTTAGGTAACCCGCACCGGCACACATCATGTTACTCTGTATATAAATAGCGCTGTCCCCGTCATGTAGTTTCCCAGAGACTCTCGCTCTTCGATGCAATGCACCTACTCACTTCATTTCCTGCTCAACACTATGAAGCTCAATATCCATGAGCCGGTGCTATAGTACCAGGTCGCCACTCGTCATCGGTGTCTGGACAATCAGTTGGCATGATGATGAGTGTTGCTCAAACTTGTCAGCAAGGATTAAGCAAGGTTGAGAGTAGTCTGGTGTATTCAAGTATAATTGATATATATACATATATATACATATATATACATGTCGTAAGTCTACAGCAAAGCTGAGAGAGTGTATGGATGTGTTGGCTGACTGCAGTCGCACGGGGTAATTACAGGGAAGAATAATTAAAAAGGCCTGGTTGACCCTGTTGAAATCCACTAACAATAGCAAGCACTGAACACGCAGCAACAACGCCACATCCTGTTAGAGCTTCCTTCACCTAACTCAGGCGTAAGGCTTGAACGGCTTATTATCGCCATTCCAATGATTCGTTCCCGACCGCCGCACCGCCTAACTGGTATTAACTGGAGCCCCCTGGGAAAATAGCAGGCAGAAAAATAAAAACGGGGTGTGTGGCAAGTTACAACCCCTATTTTTCCCTTCCCGAGTCCCTCCTAGCAGCCGGGCAACCGGGCTGCCGGGTAGCTGGGCCTGCTGGGTTGTTTTGGGCCCCTGAGTCTTAGCTTTGACAAGGCCAGCAGGGCCTGATTGAAAGCCACCAGTCACTTCCGGGTATGATACAGCACACTCAAGTCACGACACTTACTTTGCAATTGATCAGGTGCCACTTGCAAGTTGCTGCATTCCCGTTTGAAACGGTCTGTTGTTCGTGTCTCCACGTGCGCGTTCAGTTGTCCACCCACCGCTCACACAGAGCAGCATAAGGCCATTCGACCTCTTCGTCTCAGACCAAACCTCTGATACTTCCACAAACAACCTCAGACTGAGATAAATCACTGCCACATTCTCAGTAGAGCATTTCACTTAACCAGTCGAGAGCCTGTGGTTGCAGTGCCAAGGAGCAGTTGGCTATTTAATCAAGTAGCTAGCTATACGACGCTGAAGCTCACGGGCGTGGGGTGATATATCTCAACTCATCTCAGCTGCAGGTCGTCGCCGTCATGGACAAACACATTGTCTATGACAAGGAGCTCAGCAAGGCCGATGCCTTGGTACTCAAGACCCTCGCGGCCGACATCAAGGACGTCTCAGCCAAGGAGCCCCTTTCCAATGGTGTGAATGGCAACGGCAACGGTCACACCAAGACCGCCAATGGTACTACACGACCTGCCCCTCCCCCTCCCATCCTTGAGCCTTCCTGAGCCATCTTGCTAAACGTTACTCACAGGCTCGGCTCAACCCGCAGAAGGCGTCATTAGCGAGGACGAGGCCATCCGCGACGAGGCTGCCTTGTCGACTCTGACGGGCTGGAACGACCCGGACAGTGTCAACTTCGAGCCCGCCGTCTTCAACACGTGGGACCTGAGCGACCTGGCCAAGCTGCCGCCCGTGCTGGGCCGCCTGCTCAACTCGTACATCGCGCTGGCCAAGTCCATCGTCCGCGTCGAGACGGACATCGTCTTCATCACCCATCTGGTCCTGTACTTCACCACCTCGGTGCCCTCCGCCCTGTGGCTCTTCCACCACTTCAGCTGGTGGCACGGTGTCATGCACACCGTCATGCAGGTGTCCTTCACGGGTGGTTACACGCTTATGATGCATCAGCATATCCATGGCCGTGGTGTGCTGAACAAGTCCTACGCCTGGTTTGATATGATCTTCCCCTACCTTCTGGACCCGCTCATGGGCCACACCTGGAACTCATATTTCTAGTTAGTAGACATTTCACTCCTTTTGTTTGATTCCACACACTGACCTCAAATCCCATAGCCACCACGTCAAGCATCACCACGTCGAAGGAAACGGTCCGGACGACCTGTCTTCCACCATTCGACACCAGCGTGACAGCCTCTCGCACTTCCTCCAGTATGTCGGGCGGTTCTACTTCTTCATCTGGTTCGATCTCCCGGGATACTTCCTGAGGAAGAACAGGCCGCTGTTTGCAGCCAAGGCAGCGTTCTGGGAGTTCAGCAGCTACGCGTTGCAGTACACCATGTGGAAGCTCAACTGGAGGGCCTCCATCTTCGTGTTCCTGTTGCCGCTGGTCATTATGCGGTTCGGCTTGATGATTGGCAACTGGGGCCAGCACGCGCTCGTGGACAGAGATGAGCCGGATAGCGATTACCGGTCGAGCATCACACTTCTCGATGTCCCTGTGAGTTATTCATATCCCCCTCAAAACTTGACAAGAATGCCAGTCTAATTCATAATTCTTCCACCAGAGCAACCGCTACTGCTTCAACGACGGTTACCACACCTCTCATCATCTCAACCCGCTGAGGCACTGGCGTGAACACCCCGTCGCCTTCCTGAAGGCCAAGCACACGTACGCTGCGAACGGTGCTCTCGTCTTCCACAACATCGACTACCTCATGATGACGGTGACGCTGCTGCGGAAGGACTACATGAAACTCGCAAAGTGCATGGTGCCCATCGGGGAGGCGCAGATACGGATGACCATGGAGGAGCGGGCGGAGATGCTGAAGAGGCACACGATCGCGTTCACGGAGGAGGACATCAAGGCCAAGTACGGGAACAAGGATGAGTAAAGGGTCGGCCATCCCACCCATCGCACTCTGCCATGCAAGGGAACGAAACCCCGGACGACAGCAGAAGAATAGCAATGGTATACGAGAACGACATGTATGAATACATACACTTGGGATTGGGCATAGAAGGATAAGTAGACTAGACGCATCTCGTCTCAATATGCATAGCGATGAAGACTGCCAAGCCTCAAGGTGAAATACACGGTTTTCAGCAAGGCAGCTGAACTTCAGCGAGGGTACCCTAGGGTAGCAAGGCCACGGCTAATCAACACGAAATTCCTCGGATTATCAAGTACCAAGTCCGTTACAGGTCTGAAGAAAACAAATGCTCTGCTTTATTTCATGTCGTATCGAACAGTCATCGTGTACTAAGCACTATAAACACTCTCTCTTACTCCTTCGCCCCCCAAGCACCACCACCAGGTGATATTACCACCACCCTCTCGCCCTTCCCCAACCTCGTCGTGGCCTTTCCACCCAGATTCACCACCTGCTCCTGCCCGTGCTCATCCAGCCTCACGATCAAATTCACGCCGCTCTGACCATCTCCACCGCCCTCCATACCAAACGGCCTCCTACTCCTCCTCTCACTGAGGATGCTACACTGCACCGGCACGCGGAACTCAATCTCCCGCACGGTGCCATCGCCACCATCAAACTTCCCCTTCCCGCCCGACCCCTCCCGGAGCCCGAACCGGCGCAGCACGCAGGGGTACCTCTTCTCAAACACCTCCGGGTCCGTGATGCGCGTGTTGGTCATGTGGCAGTGGACCCCCGAGGTGCCCCTCCACGTCGGCCCGGCGCCCGCCCCGCCCGCGATGGTCTCGTAGCACCCGAACCCCTCGACGTGCTCCCCCGTGGCGGGGTCCTTCCCGCCCGTGCCGAACGTGAGGTTGTTGCAGCAGCCCTGGGAGGCGGCGCAGGCGCGGAACGCCCTGAGCACGACGTCCGTCACGCGCTGCGACGTCAGCACGTTGCCGCCCACGACGCCGAGGCCCTTGGCCGGGGACAGGATGCTGTTGTCCGGCACGACGATGTCGATGGGGTTGAGGCAGCCCTGGTTCAGCGGGATGGCGCTGTCGACCAGGCTGCGGAGGCAGTAGATGATGGCCGAGTTGGTGATGGCGATGGGCGCGTTGGTGTTGCCGAGGACCTGCGGCCCCGTGCCCGTGAAGTCGAAGGTCGCGGAGCCGTCCTCGCGCATGGTGATGGCCAGCTTGATGGGCGTGCCGTCGTCCATGTAGTCGACGGCCTCGAGCGTCGGCCCGTGCCTGGCCAGCGTCTCCTTGAGGAGCTCCCGCACGGCGATCTCCGCCGTCGTCTGGATCGCGTACATGTACCGGTGCACCGTCTCCAGGCCGAACTCGCTGATGAGCGCGCGGATCAGATTGATGCCCTTCTGGTTCGCCGCGAGCTGCGCCTTGAGGTCCGAGATGTTGTCGGCCAGCTTGCGCGTGCCCGAGCAGCCCTCGTACTGGGCCGGCTCGACCAGGAGCAATCTTGTGATCTCCTCCTCGTTGAACACGCCCTCCGACACCAGCTTGGTGGACTCGATAGCGGCGCCTTCCTGCCAGAGGGCGGCGGAGTTGGGCGGCATGGAGCCTGGTAGGATGCCACCAATATCGGCGTGGTGGCCTCGGCTCGCGATGTAGAAGGCCAGGCTTCCGTCATGGTGGAACACGGGTGTGATGACCGTGATGTCTGGCAAGTGGGTGCCACCGCAGGAAGGGTGGTTGGACACCAGGACATCGCCATCCTTGAGCTTGCCCTCCCACAGGTTGTGCTGGTAGCGAACGGCGAATTGCATCGAGCCCAAATGGACAGGCACATGGGGTGCGTTGGCGACGAGGCCGCCGTCGGGCGAGAAGATGGCACACGAAAAGTCAAGCCGCTCCTTGATGTTGGTAGAAACGGCGGTCTTTTGGAGGGTACGTCCCATCTGCTCCGCGATGGACATAAAGCGATGACCGAAGATGGACAGTTGGATTGGTGAGAACTCAGATGCGGTGTTAGAGGTAGTGGTGGGGGTAGAGTGGCGGTCGACGACGACGTAGCTGGGGAGGATAGTAGCAGTCGAGTTGGGAGTCACAACGATGGTCTGTGTCTTGTCGATGATGAGGGCCGGGCCCTCGATCGAAGTACCAGCAGCAAGGGTCTGCAGCTCGAAGGTGGGTGTCTCGTTCCAACCACCTTCTGCGAAGTAGACCTTGCTGGTTCCATTCGAAGCTGGCAACTTCAGGGCGGCGTCTCCGAACTCCTTGAGCTGTGCGTAGGGACTCTTCTCAACCTTTGAGTGCGCCGCTCCAGTAGCGCGGACACGGATGTCGTCGACAATGATGGCCTTGTCAGGGAAGTTGAACCCGAACTCACGCTTATGCGCCTTTTCGAACTCGGCCTTGAAGTCCCATTCGTCGCCCTTCAGGATCATCAGCGAGCTGTTAGAGCCTGAGTATCGCATGTTCAGGTAGTAGTCGTGAGATACCCGATCCTCGGTGAAACCCTGGCTCTTCAGCTCATCCGAAGCCGAAGCCGCCAAGCTGTTGAGCTGCTCGTGGATTGAAGCAGACGCCTCAGGCGTATATGTGACTGCAGCTGGCTTTTGTACCTCGTGGACGACATCTGCCAGTGACATTCCGTATGCTGAGAGGATAGAAGAGTACTTGTGGATGATGATCCGTGATATGCCCAGAACCGATGCGACCGAGCAGGCATGTTGACCACCGGCACCACCGAAGCAAGCCAAGTGGTGAGCGGATGTCTCGTAGCCACGGGCCTCCGTGAGTGCACGAATTGGCCTTGCCATGCCCTCGTTAGCAACCTCCAGGAAACCCATAGCCACCTCTTCAGCAGAGAATGGTGAAAGTCCTGAGCGTTTCCGGTCGGCGTTAATGTCATCCGTCATGGCCACGAACTTCTCAGTGGTGATTTCTCGGTTCAAAGGCTCGTTTTCCTTAGGTCCAAACACCTTGGGGAAATACTCGGGCAATAGCCGGCCTAAGAAGAGGTTTGCGTCTGTGACTGTCAGGGGGCCTCCTTTCCTGTAGCACGCAGGACCTGGATGGGCACTGGCAGACTCGGGACCAACGTTGAAGAGACCGTTCTTCCAGGTCAATATCGAGCCTCCACCGGCAGCAACAGTCTGGATATCCAGCTGAGGACTCTGCACACTGATACCGGCTGTTGTCGTCTCGAAGACATGGTTGTAAACGCCTGCGTACCGAGACACATCCGTTGACGTGCCACCCATGTCGAAGCCGATAACAGGTTTCCGCTCCTCCTCGTCCCACGACGTTTGGGCATACCCGACGACACCGCCAGCCGGCCCTGAGAGGATAGCCTTCAAGCCGCTGAATTTTCGGTAGTCAACGAGACCGCCATCGGACTGCATGAATTCGATGCGGGTATCCTTGCTCGCGAATCCACCATTGAAGTTCGACTCTATCGAGGAGATGTAGTCCTTGATGACAGGAGTCAGGTAAGCGTCCGCCATGGCGGACATACCTCGTGGCACAACGTTGATCATAGGTTGGACGGCGGATGATAAAGTCACGCTGAAGCCCATGTCGACCGCTAACCTGCCGACCTGAAGCTCATGTTCTGGATATGCGTATGAGTGGACAAAGACAACGGCGATGGACCGAAATCCTTGATCCCATAGCGACTGCAGAGATGTTTTTACAGCATCGATATCAGGCCGCTGCATTACCCGGATGGTCTCGCCTGTAATCGCAGCGACAAGATCTGCCTCTTCGGGCGTCGGTGTTGTCTTAAATGATTTGGGGTCCTCGGTGTAGTCCTCCATGGTGACCCGCTCTTCGACCTCGACAACCTTCTCATACAAGACCTCCGGCCGTGCAACTGACAGGTCAAAAATGTTGGGCCGCGACTGGTTCCCAATAAAGAGCAAATCCTTGAAACCCTTTGTGATAAGCAGGGCCGAACGGGCGCCTTTCCTCTCAAGCAAAGCATTGGTGGCGACTGTTGTGCCCATACGGATCGAATCGATATGGTAGAGATCTAGAAGCTGACCTCTTGGGTGAGGCTTTCCTGTGGCCAGCTCTAATACGCGGCGAATGCCTTCTGTGGGGGCATCTTGGTAGTTGGCTGGGTCGACTGAAAGCAGCTTGAGGATGATGTCCTCGCGGTCAGGTATAGATGCATGAACATCTGTGAACGTGCCGCCTCGGTCGATGGATATGCGGACCCCCAAGGGACTTGTCTCGGTGACGGAGCCCATTATGGCAGGGTTGACTGAGGCTGCAAGAGGAGAGGGTAAAGAAAAGGCGTGTGGGAGAAGATGGAGGGTCGGAAGGCTTACGCGACGCCTTGTTGGGTATCAAATTCGGAGTGATAGAGGGTATGCAGTGTGATGTAGATACGCAGATACGTTGAGGCTTGCAACGAGGGATATTGGCAAGCAAAGGGGAGGGATACTTGAGGTTTTGAGAGATTCACTTGTCGCCACTCAGTACACATGTAAGTAAAGGTAGGTAAAGTGTAAATAAGTGAAACGGGCCTTCGGTCAAGTCTCCCGTAAGAAGGATGGTGAAGGCGGCGACGGTGAGGTTGCCCGGAGGAGATTGGTAAGAGAAATTGGCCCTGATTGATACTGCCGTAATGGTATTACTTCTTTACGGTACATCGGCAGTACGTCGATGGCTCGTAAAGTCGCTCGCTGATCACGGCTGCTGATCTCTCAGACCTTTGAGGAAGCTAGTATGTACCGTGGAGCAAGTGCCCAATATCAAGCCTATCCGTCCACCCACTCTTGTCCCAAGCTGTGGGCACTTCCCCAGATCTACAAAGAGGACGTATTGTGTGACACTGTGGGAATCTTCCGGCATCCCGGAGAGACAATGCCTGTGTTGTGTGATGGCGAGTAGTGGGCGAGGAGTGGAAGACCGAGGGATGATTTGGGTGAGATCTGAAAAAAGCGGGTTCCTGATCGGAGTGACTCCCCGAACCCACAATAAGTACCTAAGTACCTAGCTATATCGAAGGTACGTACCTTATCACTTGGAGCTCGGGCCTTTTCGGCATTGATATCAAAGGGCTTCCGTACTTGTACCTCCGTACCTCCGGTGACCGTCTGCGCCGGTGCGGCACTGATGCTCCGGCTCCGGTCGGCAAATTGCATCAACCTCATCTCAAGCAATTCAACTGGGTGTCGACACCTTTTTGTTGGCTTCCTTCCCAACAGTATCCAGAAGGATGATATTTGGATGCCATGTCTAAGATTCCACTTCACCCAAGCTGAAGACAAAGGAAAGCTATGTGAACTAACAAGGCAAAGACCCGACTCGCAAGTGGGCCTGGGAGAGAAAAGAACAATAAATTGACAAAAATAAACATACAACACCGGGTATTCGCTGGTCGTCACCGACCCAACTACTAATCCAGCGGTCAGAAGCTTGACTAAGGGAGAGCGGACGGGATCCCGTATTTTCTTCTACCTATGGTCGTATGTGCTTGTAGTCATTGTTGGAGCATTCATATACCAGTGTACATGTGGCTACTCGCGTACCAACGTATTGACGATGTAGAAACTCGAGCTCCACTACAAATAGAAGATGTCCCTGATTCATTCACGCCCAGCCTTCAACGGCGTCAACGTCGACGGTACAACCTTCTCTGCGGCTTGATGTCACAATACTGACTTCAGCATGTAGACGCGTGGCCAAGCAGGTCGGTCGGTTTTTTGACAGCTCACAATAGACAGCTTGTGGGACTTCTCAAAACTCAGAGGGATCGGCCAATTCATTACGATGCCGCCGGTGGCTATGATGCCTCCGAAACATCGTAAGATTCTCAAGATGGGGCGGGCTCTTTGATGACAAGTTGAAGTGGTAGACCATTCCTGCGGCGCTGAAACTGAAACCTTCAAAACCATCTGGTCTCATGAGGACGTGACCATTGCTGGCGGTGTCGGGCTTGTTTGTCAACGTATGTGTGCTGCTTACGGGTGGCCGTGGTTGTGATAAACAGATACTCAAATCTTCTTCTGCAACCGTTGCACCCGTGGACGTAAATCTTGATTTGGCATATGAAACGGGGCATGTCGTTTTGTACCCAGTCGAAGCAGCACTTTGTTGAGTCCCGTGCTTCACCTATGGCTGTATTTATTTATAGGTGGTAAGTAATGTTGACAAGCGCCCAACTCGATGATTAATATGGGCCAGATGAAGCCATGGCGGCTAACTTCCAACCTCATTCGTTACGGATGGCGCCAACATAGATTCCAAAGGGAGATCCATGGAGTATCCCCAATTTGTGAGGTGCTTCTCTCCTGGTGGTGAGTATATAAGTATAAATTACGAGTAAGAACCATTCCCCAGGCGTTTCGTTATTTCTCGTCCCTTAATCTTCAATCTGTGTGTTCCTCCAATACTATCCTCAAAAGTCTTCTCTCATCCGGCCTTCATCCACATTGGTCTTTACCTACAATTACTCCCTTCAAGCCATAAAACTATCAGCCATGTGTATGACGCACACCAAAGAACATAGCCATTGTAGAAGCAATCCGAAGCATACATTCACACGCCTTTTCAGATGTCAAGGTGCCCAACAATCCGGAGTACTGTGCGAAAGACTCACTGTGGTGCCAGCGGGCATGGTCTCCTACGCCCAAATCCCATGCCCAACTTGCACCTGTACTGAGTACACTTTCAACGGTGACCCCTCAGATGGTCCCTTATCAGCCGAAACTTCCAACACTGAAACCTCAAATGGTGCATCATCACCTGGCGACCTAAACACTGAGACCTAAACGGTATGTTATCATCCAACTCCCTGCTTCACTTTCGTTTCGTCAAAGGCTTAGAGGCACTCACAACTTAGAAGACTAGGTATATCAATCGACATGGCCTTGGAGGCCATAATCTGCCATAGAATTCTGTGGGCAGACGCAGCAATTTTTCATGCCAGATCGAGCAGCTCTGATGACATATGTAACAACAAACATGTCTCACCATGTGCTTCATGAGCACGGCATGACTTTTAGGGTGACTCTTCATGTTATTGCTTCCATCGGGTTGATAGCCCAAATCTCATGCACAAGCTGGAAATAGGGTCTTGCCCATAGGGTTGACCTCGGGATATATATTGATGTTTTTGGACAGGAAGGTCTTGATGTGTGGGGTGAGGGAGAATGTTGGCTACAACTTGAATCAGAATCTAGTGGTTTTCGATATAGAACTTCGATGGATATGGAACAAAAACAACATGTTGAATGCGTTATATATGTCAAATCTAGATAACTATCCTCCTTCCATCACCCGGCCGTCATATTACCAAGGCTCTCCGTCAGCCCGAACCCAGCCCTTGGCCCTCCATTGCTGCAAAGCGTTCAAGAGCCCGAGGTCTCGAGGTGAGTTGCACCCAGATACTCGACAAGAGTCATTACTGATAGCAGATAGACAAGTAAACAGATGCTAAAGACCGTCTCTTCTCATACGGACTACAATAAAGGACCCTGCAAACTGGCTGTTCCATGGCTGAGGAACAAGAGGGGTGGAGTCATGCACGGTACTTAGGTAGGCAAGTCAGCTCCACTTCAGCAGCACTACGAGGGATATAGATATCTCCACAACAAAATTTTCATCAATGGCAACATGGCCGAGTGGTCTAAGGCGCTACGTTCAGGTGAATATCATCATCGTAGTCTCGAAAGGGGCGTGAGTTCGAGTCTCACTGTTGTCAACATCATTTTTGTCTCCTCGAGGATCTTGATATACGTCGAGGCATTGACTTTTAATGATTTTTGGCTGTGGACTTTAAGCAGGAGACCTCTCCGTGCACATTGTTACAGCATATAGACGGTTTACTTTTGCAAAAGTTCACAATATTTTATGTGGTTGTAGGAGACTTTAGTATGTCCTAGGTCTGGAATCGTTGCCCGTGGAGAGCTATACCCATATGGTTCTATAGTAAGTTGTCGCCCATAGGCTGTAGCCACTTGGATTCCCTATATCCCATACATAGGTGCTGATACACACTTGGGGTAAACTGAAGCCATTATAGCTGAAGGCTAACTTCCGAATACTTGGCGACAGCCGTGGAATGGCGACGCCAGGTTCATTGTCCAGTCCGAGGTTTACCCTTCTTCAGGTCCCACCCTGGATTCTGTCAAGGGGTAGTCCTTGCTTCTCTTACATGGAGAGGCTAGTCAAGAGTACGCCGCCGTTGAGGCCTTCGACTTATAAACTTCCCATGCTACACCCGGAAATCTAGTCAACCTATCAAACCCCCATAACACAAGAAGCTAGTTATGGACTAGAGAAGTCGGCTGTAGCAGCCTGTAGTCAAGTATCTGTTGTTTGTTGTAGTCGTGTTCGAAACAATGGCGTCTGACTATGAATCTAATTCAGAAGTTGAGATGTTCTCTCCGGCAGCAAGTCCATTGCCTTGAAGAGAGCGCAGGGTACACGTTGGAGCAATACGCCTTCATCCACAAGCACAACCACTTAGGTTGTGTAGAAGTTAATACATATATACCGACACTCGCAGTATCATAGAGGGCCAAAAACAGCAGTTGAAGATATGCATTCAGCTGTACTTGAAGAGAGTAGCATCCCTGGGTAGAAGCCACAATGTTTCGTGAGCGAGAGCCGGCGGGAGATCGGGAGGCTCCACCGAATACCGACACCAATATGGGCGGGCGAGTCAGTGTGAAAGTTGAACCCTTGGGTGAGATATACTGGTAGATGTCCGTTCGGCTTGCCCAGGGACGGTATGAGCTGGGTTTGAGGTGGGCTCACACCTTGTGGCCTTGGGAGAATCAGGAGCAACCATTTGAAGTCAGGCTCGCTTGAGCCAGTGCGACCTGTTCCCAAGACTGAAGAGAAGACGGCCTCAAAACCCGGGCAAATGACATGCCCAATGGAGAGAGGCATGAATGGACTTCGGGTAGTTCTCACGGTAAGCAGTGTTCAGCTGGGACTGCAAGGAGCTAAAGCCCTATGGGTGAAGGAGATGACGGACAACCCAGTGCGCCGAGGCTGCGACGGCGGCGGCGGTGGTTGTGTCGCCTTCGGGTCAGGTCGTCTGCCCAGGTATTGGAGTTTGGTATAGTATATAGACGTAGCCTTTCCAGCCCAAGACGGCAAGATATCTAAGGAAAAGAATGTTGCAGACGTCTCTGAAGTATATAGATACCTACTTAAGTAGGTACTTGTACCAGACATATGTCGAAGTCGGGCCGGAGCGGGACAGAAGGAACTGACCCCTGTGGGCCACCTGCATTACAGCGGGGCTGATTCCCGATGTCTGCAAGCCACAGAAGCCCCCCTGCCTGTCTGCTGGATTACCTCCCCACTAACGATTGGCCCTTCAGGCCCCCAATCAAATCCACCCCACCATCACCCTCAACTTGTGATGACCCATCGCTCTGTCACTCCCTCTCACCACCTTTTACCTCCTGCAGAACTTCATCCTGCTATTATTGGGTATCAGGTATACCGGTATACTGGGAAGAAGTAAGCATCTATGTATGGTATTGACCCATTTATTTAAACTCATCGTTTTGTCAGAGAAATCATCATTGTGGGCCTCTATCCCTCGCCCTCACCTCGCCTCACACCCTTGGACCTCATCTGTTCGCTCGCATCCACACAAACATACATACATACATACACATGCAGTAGTCGGAATACTGCACCGACCGACCACGTGAGAATGCAACGCAGACTGTGACTGCAACAGTACGACGACACTGATCCATACAACTACTCATACGTGCATTGTTTGCACTTTCAGTTGGAACTATGGCCCCGCCTTCATCGGCCTTGTCCTCCTCGCCTACGAGGGCCGGCTCCGGTGAAACAGCTATTCGACCTGTTGCGTGAGTCTCTTCAGTCCAGTCCAGTTCATCCTTCCGTTCCGATCATGATCCCACCCTAGATCTCTTGAACCCTGGCACAGTCACTTACAAGCCCTACTTAGATGTCACCGGTGTCGACAGAGACGTTCCTATTGTTCAAAGGATCGTCCCAAATGTACTCGCTGTACCGCTGGTGGCTTTGACTGTATATACGAGGAGGCCAGGAAAATCACCATCAACGAAGCGTATGTGCTGCCTTCTTCTCCCACTCATGACTCTGTCTTCTGGTTATCTCACATTGCGTGACAGATACTTGAGACACCTCGAGGCAAAGGTCAAATCATTTGAAGGTGTGGACCGCCCAGCCTTTTCAAACCTTAGGGCAGACTACTACCGATTAGTGTAGATGGACACCGCTGACACCTTCCCACAGAGGCGGAGGCTCGACTACCGACAGGAGCTGTCCCCATCTCCACTAAATTCCGCACATCGGCTTTAGTTGATGAAGATGACGAGTACGAAGACGACATTCGTCTCCCGGAGGCCTTCACTCAGCTGAATGTCGAGTCGCCAGGCAACTTCTCTGCCAGTATGCCTGACTACCTCCAACCACTTGTGCACTGCTTTTCCTCGCTCCGTCATCTCTGGTTGCGCTGACTGACACTCAACACCCAAAGGCTTCAAGGGCCCAGCCCATTCCGACCACTTCCTGCGGAGTTTCCGTAAGGTCTCGCGCCTCCAGGTCGATGATGGCAGCCTCGACCGCGATGCCAACTTCTACGACCGGGGCGCATTGCCATCACGCCGCCTCTCCACTCGGAACCAGACACGCCTACCTCCTATTGAGATAGCCCGTCAGCTATTCGCTGCCCAGTACACATACATCGGCACCATCTTCTCCTTTACGTCGCCTGCTGCCTTTGATGAACTGCTGCAGATAGCCTATCAGGGTCCCCCGGAGCTATCAGATCGCGATGCTTGTTTAGCCCACGCCAAAGTTCTCGTCATTCTTGCTTTTGGCAAGATGTACTCTGTAAACCAGTGGATAGACTACAATGGTCCCCCTGGATTTGACTACTTTACTCTGGCACTGGAGGTTCTTCCAGACCTGCACGAGGAAGGTTCCATTGCTTTTGTTGAGACTCTCGCCCTGGTTGGCTACTTCATGCAGAACCTGAACCGTCGAGACGCCGCATTCCTATATATTGGCGCCGCTCTTCGCATGGCCGTCACCCTTGGCCTGCACCAAGAAACGTCAAATCCGGACCTCGACGACGGCGAGAAAGAGTACAGACGACGTGTCTGGTGGAGCGTCTACAGCCTTGACCGCATCCATAGCGTCAAGTCTGGCAACCCTATCACTATCCACGACGAGGATGTTGGCGTTTCCCTTCCTTCCAAGCTGCCGACGGAGCCCGAGTACTGCCCGGCCGTGGTACTCAAGCACTACACGAAGCTATCTCAGATATGCGGAGACATTACGACCAATATCTACCGGCGGACACCCAAGAAGGGCTCGACTCTAATGACGGCTGTGCAAAAGATCATCAAGGCTCTATCCCAGTGGCACCGCGAGCTCCCCGAAGAGCTGCGCTTCGATCCAGCAAGGATCAGCATCAGCCGGGAGTCAGTGTCGACGCTTCTCCATTACTCGCAGTGCATCAACATGACGGTCAGGCCTCTGCTATTCCACGTTGTGCAGAAGCGGCTCAAGGCCGGTCTGGCCGAAAAAGAGCGCGACTGGAAGGAAGGCCTGACACAGACGACCATCAAGGTCATCGAGATGTGCGTATCTGCTGCTAAGGACACTATCAACATGATGACCATCGCCGCGCAGAAGAACCTAGTTGCAACCTATGGCTACATGGACTCTGAGCACGCCTTCTCTGCTGCCATCGTCCTGGTCATGGTCTGTGTGGCGTTTCCTACCAGCCCGCAAAACATCAAATCTATGAATGCTGCCCTGGAGCTTCTCCGTGGCATGTCACAGCGTGGCAACAGCCACATGGCTGCCCGGCATGACCTACTGGCGCACATCAGAGCAACTTTCATGCCCAGTGCCGTCCCCCAAACAGTCATGAAAGCAGAGCCGGCAGCCCAGCTCTTCGCCATGTCGCCACCTGGCACCTCCTCTCCACTTTCCCGCCAACGGACACTTCAAAGGTCATCCTCAGACACCTCGTCTATCTCCCCGCAGTCAACGGCCCAGTCGCAACATCCATTCCCATCGTCCTTCGGTCCATCCATGTCTATGCCTGGCACTACCATGAACATCCATAGTCATCATACCGGCAGATTTTCACCTCAATCGCTCTCGCAAATACCGGACTTCTCCTTCCTTAACAACCCGAGCCTGGACGAAGGCATGTTCTATGACGTGGACATGACCGGCGTGGGAGGCAACGACAACCAGGACTTCTGGGAGGAGGCCTTCGCAAACCCTGCGGGTGACCCTGGAAATACCCTCATGGAGAGCCTGGAGTGGACGCAGGCGGCCATGGATCATTTTGGAGGTAGTGGAGACGGGATGGGCATGTGAATTGGGTGCTCGAAGACCTCACTCATTCGAAAGGTCCAGCTTTGCTTGGAACATACCAGCAACGTTTCCACCTGCGGGAAGAATATTTCGCAGAGTCGAAATTATCCTCGGATATCCTGGGATAGCTTCGGGGGAGCATATTTTGCCATGCCGACCTCGATAGCTCGATGCCGACTCGAACGTCTTGGTTCGTTTTTCGCAAGTCTGACTCAGATCTCGACAAATCGTCAGACCTTTGCCAACTACCCCTGGTCTTAGATGTGTATGTACCAGTGGTAATATGCCATCTCCATGAGAACAATAACTCGCTGTGGAATGGGACCCAGCCTGGGAAGTCGTGGATGGAATACTATGCAGTAAGTCCAAGCGTTTGGCCGATCGGTGATGGCTGAATTTCAACCTCCTGATATTCCGACCTTCGCGCCTAGGCAGAAGCAAAAGGGTTGACAGCCAGGGATTCACTTACCCTCACGCCTTTCTGTCTCATGTGTTCGGAACCGGGCCCCTCCCGTGTCCATATGCAGCTTATGATTTGAGGGTTTTGCTCTTGTAGCTCTGAAGACGGGCGAAACGGGAGGAAGGGAGAGTTGGCTGTAACCAGGAGAGTGGATGGAAGGGGTTGGGGGTTCCATCGTCCACCTCTGTAGGTTCCCTGCAGATAGATGCCCACCAAGAGAGTCAGAAAGGAAGACGCATACTGGCCACCCAGGTACAAGTTAAGGGATATCGGCAAACATGTCGATAAAGTTTGTAACGACTCTACAGTCGGAGGAAGGATGAAATGGTTGTATCTCATCATACATACTGGCTGGTCATTTCGATGCTGGAAAGAACGGCCGAGACCATCACGCATTCCTTGGTGCTAGGCCTAGTGTGGCGCAGGCCAGCTCAAGCAAAATCCTCTTGAGCCAGACAGTCTTGATTACCAGGAAGAAGCTGAGCTTCAGCTGATGATGGCCTCGAGACGTTGTCCTCTGCCCAATCCCACCAGACGTACCTAGGCACTTGGACATACAGAAGACCTTAGTTGCCGGGAGGGGCCGACTACCTACCTACTTAAGTACTTAAGTAAGTAGGCTTTTAGGAACGTTCAGATTGAGATGTGTCCTTTCTCTGGGTCAGCTGGAAAGAAGAATACAAAATCTTAGTTTTGAAAGAAGAAGAAAACACAATTGGAGCCAAAGTCTATATTTAGCAAATCATATTTGTTTGAGTTCTATCCCCTCACTCTACGTCTCACAGTTGCCCATGAACCATTTCCTCTTTGCACAAATCCAAACCGGTTTGGGCCCCGATGAATCCAGGAGTTTCTGTTACGAACAGGGATAACGAAGAGAAGCAATAGGATCCTACCTAGGTAGCACCCATCCTACTAGTCAACATTTGAAGGTTCGGGGATGTTCGTTGACGATGTTGACGATAGCCGACTTCATGGGAGCGTGCTTACTACCAGTGACCAGTGACTGGCACGATAAGCGGGCAAATAAACACGCTATTTTGCTTTTGTTACCGAGGACGGAACCAAGGTGTGCATCAGGAAGAAACAGTGGTTACGCTCCAGGAGCTGTGGTCAGCAGGCTAGTTTCCCTCGGAACAACTTCGTCCTTCGGCAAACTCAACCGTCCGCCCGTTCTCGGCGTAACGCAGCAGTGAAGACGCGACTTCAAGCCGTGTCCGAGCGAGTATATACATGGTGTCTGAAAACAATCTTTGCTAAAACTATATTTCAATCATTACTAGTACCTTCTACGGTCAAAACAGAAGCAAGCAGACAAACAAACTGGAACAATGACGCCTTCCAGCAAGTATGCCGTGTTGGGCTCTACAGGCAACTGTGGCACCGCCCTCATAACAAACCTGTTGAATAAGCCGGATAGCCTTATCCACGCCTATTGTCGCAACCGCTCCAAGCTTTTGCGGCTTCTACCCGGCATCGAGGAAGGCGGGCGGGTGACACTCTTCGAGGGCAGCATCCAAGATGTCGACCTTCTCGGCTCGTGCATACGCGACTGTCGAGCCGTGTTCCTGGTAGTATCTACAAACGACAACATCCCGGGATGTCGCGTGGCTCAAGACACCGCCGCCGCCGTGATCCAGGCCCTACAGACTCTGAGAAATCAAGACGCACGCACGACCATGCCGAAACTGGTGCTTCTCTCATCCGGCACCATCGACCCCAACCTCTCGCTCAAAGTGCCGTACCTGATACGCCAGATACTGCTCCGCTCGGCGTCCCATGTCTACCGGGACCTGATAGAGACAGAAAAGCTCCTCCGGGCCGAGGAGGACTGGCTGACGACCATCTACATCAAGCCGGGTGCCCTGTCGGTCGATACACAACGCGGCCACGCCCTGAGCCTTACCGAGGAGGACGACGGGGCTGTGTCCTATCTGGACCTGGCGGCTGGTATGATTGAGGCGGTGGACGACGAGTATGGGCTGTATAACCTGAAGAATGTGAGCGTGATTAATACGAAGGGCACAGCGAAGTTCCCGGCTGGGACTCCTATGTGTATCTTGATGGGTCTCTTGCGGCACTATTTTCCGTTTCTGCATATGTACTTGCCGAACACAGGGCCCCGGTAATTCATGTTTTCAAGGGTAGAGGTCACGAACCGGTGACATTGAAGGCTTTCCTAGGTAGCTAGTTCCAGTCAGTTAAGCCATGTTGACCTTGACCAAAGCCGATTCTGACGGGGTATCCGATCCAAATCCCTTAGCTAGACCCGATCGGCAAGGTCATTAAAGGCCTAGAGCGGACTGAAATGATGCATAGCCATGCAATAGAGAGCCGGGTATCCCATGTTCGAGGTTGAAACGTCACTGAGGACTGTCCTAAGAACCACTAATAGCATTATGGGGAGGGTTCGGATGCTGGACTGCGCAACAGCGCGAAGAAACACCTTGGACAACCCGAAACCACAGTGGATGGAGTACACTTATTCAGGGCTCAAAGGCTGTACGTGCTGTATGGGTCCAATCGCATATATCGATTTGCATAAAGACCCTCTAGAAGTTGTCTCCGGGCCAGATCTTCTGAATATTTGTATATAAATGCAGACTATGAAATGCGTAGTCGTCCGTGTGTGAACCCTAACCCTTTAGCTCTATAAATAACCTCCCCCTCAATCTGACAAGTACTTAAGTAGTGGAGGAGCTTGCACTCTTCATTTTCCCTGAAAATATGTAGCTCGTCAGCTCTTCCAGCCAGAGTCGATACCTTAGGTTGATCTTTTTCTATTTTAAAAACGTCACCCATTGCTTGAGAAGCTATTCGAAGGAGGCATGGTTATCATAGCCACTCTTTTGCCACCAAGTACTTGAGCCATCTTGATAGGCCCCCGAAAGTCTACTTTGCACCATAGCCCTACACGAACAGCAAGGATGGGTAGAACTGGCCTTCGAAGCAGGTTCCCCCGATGGCCCTGGAGCCGGAAAGCCAAGTCTTCTACCCCAAGTGCCTCAAGTTCCGTCAAGAGCGCAACGAGTATCGCCGACCAAGCAGAAGACCAGCCAGACTACGAGGGATTTCCAGTCTTCCCACCACCTCCGCCCAAGGAGATTCTGGACAACAGAGACGAATACTGGACGAAGCTCAAAATGAGGAGGTTTGGGGCTCCACGAGGTGTTTTTGAGGACACATCCCTCTTTGCTCTGTACAGACTCTATGAATACTTTCTCGTGGACCAAGTACGCCCTTATCGAGATGCTCTGGAGGCATTCTGGCGGGTAAAGAGCTGGGCTGTCCGTGACATACCTGATCCCGAGGATAACGACCCAGCGCGCTATGCTTTCTTGGCAGGTTGCACGTATCTGATCGCCAGATCTTTCAACGAGAGGGTGAAGCTCGGCCTCAGGCGTGATATGCCTTCTCTCCTTACTACGGACGAGGCAGAGGAGTTGAAGAAAATTCCTGATCATCTTCGGGATTATGAGGAGGTACCAGCCTGGGCTGTCAAAGCTGCTCCTGTCGAGGACCTCCTATCGGTCCCTACTGAAGACGGCATTACATTGAACGGGAAGGACGACAAACGCGCAGACGTGGACTTTTTGGCCAAGAACATACTGATTTGGACGCCGCATATTTTATTTACTTGATAAAAGCTACAATTCAAAAACGATCGGCTCGTGCACAAGTTCGTTCTTGGGCCCACCGACCATTGCTGCATTTATAAAGGTCGTCGGTCTCCCCTCAAGCGACTTCCCACCTCGCAGCAGCCACCAGAATTTGCTCCATAATACCAAAGTCGCCATCCAAGCTATGGCCTCCCAGCCAGCCCAACCAATCATGATGTCTTCGTATGCCCCTTGTGCAGCATTAAGGACGACGTCCTCACGCCCGTGCCCTACGTGGATGTGGCCAAAAACATGGAGTCTTGGTTTCAAGAGGGTGATCTCCTGCAATAGATAAGGACAGCCGGCTCGGTGGAAATCACGAGCATCAAGATGTAGCTTAGGTGGCCCGTGGGTGACCACGATGTCCGGTGCAGACTTGAGTGAAGCAAATTTCTTACTCCAAGTATCTGAATCATCGGGACGATACTGAAATGCAGAGTGGCCGTACTGTGGAGTAAAGGGGCTGCCATATATTGTGACACGTCGTGATTTGGCTTCGCTGTGTTGCTGCCCGATGTCTTGGTCTCCAGTATCGAAATTCAAGGTGATTGAAGAGTCCTGAAGGTATATGACGCTTCCCCAGTCAAGGTCGGCCTTTGTCTCTGACTGGCCATAGCGTCGTTCCGGAAATTTTGTGAGGAAATCCTGATCCAGAAGGACATCGTGATTACCGGCAACGAAGATCTTGTATCTGTGTGGCTGTGACGAGAGCCATCTCAGCTCGGTTTGCAGCTCATCAAACGAGCCATTCTCCGTCAAGTCGCCAGCGTGGATCAAGATGTCGCCTGGCGGGATTTGAGGCCGTTGATTGTGTGTGTCCGAGATGCACACGACTCTGATTGACTTCGCAGTATCCGGTGTTGCTGGTCGAACGCCATAGCACCTCAGGAGCTTCTCCGCAATACGGCGCTTCCGCTGCCCGTGAAGCTTGATGCTACTGAGAACTTGGGGGGTGGGGCTCATGCTAACAACGAGTATGGACACATTCGTCGACGGTGCCAGCGAAAGCTCTTGCAGTGAAATTGCTGGGTTGGATGAGTATCATCAAAACATGGGGGGGGGGCGGTTCAGCTCCAGGTTCCGGGATATAAGAAGCAGAAGGTTGGGGTTGCCTCCAAGTGGTCTCTCGTTTTAGGCTATATTATGGTGCGCTACAGGGCTCACATTGCCAGAATTTCAGGCTTGTCTCTTTCCCATCCCGCCCCATTGTCCCACCTGATTTCCCATTAAGGACCCCTGTAGACTCGTAGCCAATCATCCCTTTTTACACTCTTAAGCGCTGCCGTTGGCATGGCCGCCGCACTTGAATTTGGCGCCTCCACCCCGGCTCCTATGGAGAGGTTTAAGTTTTGCGCACATCCTTAATATAACCTCTGGGTGTTGGTACATACTTATGTCGATCTTGGTCGAGTGACCATTGTTTGCAACCACAAGCGCCGACTGTGCCTTTGGGCTGCGTGGCTTTCAGGCATCTTGTCACTGCGCTTGATACCAACTGCAAACTCAGCCGCTACAACCAGGCTTGTTTGGTCGAATGGCTGTGGCTCGAGTGCCCATAACGAAGCCGTTTGAAACCTGCGCCGCAGGCCCAAAGTTCCAACACGCAATGTGCGAGTCGCGAGACAGGCTGTTCTCGTAAGCTTGAGGCATACGAGACAGTCTCAAAAATAGGAACATAAACCAGTCGATTAGCTGTCTGGGTATGGTTCAAGAATGGTTATTACTGTCACCAATCTCTACATGTAGATTATCTTCAAACTGCTTTCCCTGAATATTGCTTTTTTCCTCCATATTTTGATTTTGTCTTTGATTGTATTCTTGGCTATTCACAGGCCCTCATTATTTCCCCAGTTATAAAACTACCAGTTTGCTCAAGGCGTGCTTCGAGATGGGCAACCGTCACTCCCAACCAAAGAAAACCCCCAAAAAACGACGGGCGCAAAGAGTCCAGGCTGCCAACATTAGCCAGCCTCAGGACGTGCAAATCCACATACCCAGGAACAGGTTGGATGCGCACGGCATCCCTGTCCAACCTGTCAGTCGAGAGGTTGACGAGATCACCTTGCGTCAGGGTCTGGATATTGTGTCTGACTTCGTCGCTCACCGAAGGCATCGCATAAATGTCGTCGCGGCCGGAGGGGCAGTGAACCTCCTATACCTCAGATCTCGCGCTACAACCCATGATATTGATATCTTCGGCTCCAACTTCGGCAACGACTCCCGCGTGCTCTTAGACCAGGCCATGCAGGAGGCCCGGAGACGTTTACCAGCCCTGGGCACGGATTGGCTCAACACCGAGACGCAAATGTGGATGAGGGGCGACATGCACCGGGAGCTGACCCATGCTGCGGAAGTGCAGGACGACCGGGTCTTCGATGGTGCCGGGCTGAGGATCTATGCGGCCCCGTGGGAATATGCCTTCACCGCCAAGATCAACCGCCTGCTTCATCCGCAGGGTCAGGCGAGGTCGTATGACCTTGCTGATGCGGTGGTCTATATACACAGATATATCAGCGCGCATGGAAATCGGCCGGTCAGTGTGGCGACCGTCATGGGCTGGGCCCGTCGTTATCATCATGACTGTAATAGAGATATCCTGTTGAACCACGTGGACCCAAGTTACATGCAGCGCTACCACCGGCATGCTTTTGTGGGATGATGTAGCTCGGGGAAATAGCATGTTGGATGAGGCGCGTTGGATGAGAAGTTGTTGTTTTGGCCTGACGATCTTGCCTTGTCATGATGTCGTCTTGTATCTGGTTTTTGGTTAGCGGTCATGTTATCAAAGGTAGAATTGAATTGAACGGGGCTGCCCTTTACCTACTGTTAGGGATATGACTTGATTCCCTTTTTCTAGAAGATCGTAGTAGAGGTCGAAACTTCGACAAATCCAACTGAAACAGGATAAACACATATAGGTATCCACGGCCACCACTTTTGCAATACTAGGTAGGTATCGAGTATGACCACTGGGACAATAAGTGGTTGTTTCTATAAAGGGATACTTCTCGGGAATTTGAAATGCCCGCCTCGGGACCGAGCTTACGTATGGAGCGCGGTGTTTTGGGATTTTCCGTTCAAAGCCCGAGAAACCTATACCTGGCGCCCGACCTCCTCCCTTCTCCGTGTTTTCCGATGTCTCTCTCCCATGTCCTACCCATCGCTGTATGATTTACTAGGAAGTGTATGTTTCACCATGTCACAGTCGACGACAGTCACGTCACCCACCGAGCCGACCCGTACAGCCGCCCCCAAGCCGCAACGCGTTCTCGCGTGCGTATCATGCCAGCAGCGCAAGGTCAAGTGCGACCGCAAGTTTCCCTGTGCCAACTGCTTCCGCTCCGGCGCGTATTGTGTACCGGCGAATTCGCTCGCCCCGCGCCAGCGCCGCCGCAGGTTTGCGGAGCGAGAGCTGTTGGAACGCCTCCGGAACTATGAGGGCCTCCTTCGCGAGAACGACATCGACTTCGAGCCTTTGCACCCATCCACTCCTGCCTCCGCTGCTGTTGCGGACGCCGACCACAAATCTCCCACCGAGGATGGCAGGGGGCCTTCTGGGTCTCTATCAAAACAGACGCACTCACCGCTGGACGAAGGAGTGTCGAGGAACAAGACGGCCGCCAGGCCCAGGGAAGCCGAAGTGTACGAGGTCAAGTCCACGCTCCATTCTATCCTTTGGGCTGATTAGACATAACTAATTTACTTTTGTTCCAGAAATATCTGGAATGCTATAAGTAAAGTTGTATGGCCCATCATCACTCAAATATTCATTAGTCTCCTTGCGAATGGTTCTGAAACCACACTAATACGGACGGATGACCGAAAAGACGGTAGACTCCGAGGATGAAAACGAAGAGGACGACGATATTGCTGACTGCAAAAATCAACATGGACCTGGCCGGGACGATGCTGTCCTCGAGAGTGTTTGGTCTCACAGGTTCCAAGCCGGGCCCCACGGCCAAGAAGCCGATAACCTTCCAGTCAACCTGTCTACATCGCACCCAGAACAGGTACATATGTTCAGGCTTTGGCAGATCTATCTGGAGAATGTAGACCCGCTACTCAAGGTCACGCACACACCCACACTGCAGCCACGCATCATCGAGGCTGCCGGAAATATGGCCAATATTAGCCCTTCATTAGAAGCCCTTATCTTCAGCATCTATTGCGTCTCTGTTTTGAGTCTCATCGAGGCTGAATGCCAAGATCTGTTCCAATCATCGAGGAAACTTCTTCTGGGGCGTTATCAGACCGCTTGTCATGGAGCCCTGCTTAAGTGCCACGCTTGGAGGTCTGGGGATGGCGACGGCTTGACAGCGATATACCTATACTTGGTAAGAATTCTAGTGATTTGCAGCTGCTACGTTGAAGGCATTACATTGATTATGTCAGTACTGATCCAACGCCTCTAGGTTTCATTCAGACACCAAACCGACCCTCGCTCATTATCTTGCATGCTTGCTGTTGCCATCCGCATCGCCCAACGCATGGGCATACACAGCGGGTCCACCTACACCGGATGCACCGTCCTCGAGGCTGAGATGCGCCGGAGACTGTGGTGGTCGTTAGTTATTTTCGACCATCGTATCTGCGAAATGGCTGACTACAAGGGCACGTCGTTGGTACCTACCTGGGACTGTAGCATTCCCCTCAACGTGAACGACTTCGAGCTGCGGCCAGGTACCAAACAGAAACAATCGCCAGTGGCTCACGAACGGCCTACCGAGGCCCTCTTTCCTGTGGTTCGAAGCAAACTGGCCGATGTTGTCCGCCACTGTTCCTTCCACATCAACTTTGTCAATCCGTCTCTGAATGCCATTGCCCGATCAAAGGGTGCTCAGCAGAGTCCCGTTCCAGAAGCCGGCGAGCTGTTGTCCCTAGAAAGACTCATCGAGGACAAGTATCTCGCCAACTGTGATCTGGAGGACCCCCTTCACTACATGACAGTCTGGACTGCGCGTGGTTTCTTCGCCAGAAACCGTCTCCTGGAACATTATTCACGCCACTCGACATCGTCTGTACGGCCGACGGATACACATCGCAGCGCGGCTCTCTTCTACGCACTGAGCATGCTCGAATGTGACACAAAACTCAGAAGCTCACCTCTGACCAGGAAATTCCTCTGGTACACCAATTCTCACTTCCCAGCTCTCGCCTACCTCCATATTTTCATTGTACTTGGTAAGCGGCCCGCTGAGGACCACGCGGAGAAGGCCTGGAACGCCGTGAGCGGGAACTACGAGGCCCTCATTACGCGTTCCAAGCAGGATACAGGTGACGAGCAAGGCGGCATCGGAATTTTCTTTGTCTCTTACTCTCGAGCCATCCTCCAGGCCTGGGAGGCGCGTGAGGTATTACTGAGACAACAACATAAGCAGCTTGAGTCGCCACCGCGGATCGTATCGGACGTCAGAAACAGACTGGCTCAGATGCGGTCTACTTCAGAAAACATCCGAGGAAAGCAACCAGACAACGGTGATGTGGGTACCCACAACACTGAGAATACTGCAATGCCCACCATGCCAATGGGCCTGGATGGTGATCCTGCCACTGGAGGGCCACAGAGCTTTGTTGGTACGGATTCTTCTGCTTCCTACCCTGATATCTTTGGACAGGGTGTAATGAATGTCGATATGGGCCAGTACTGGACTGAGATGGACTGGAGATGGATGCATACATAAGGCTGGTAACATTGTCATATTACAACTTGCAAACCTCTGTGGGCGAAGATGTCCAAAAATCATACATATCACGTTCAATAGTCCCATCGCCCTTAGTCAGACAATTGGTACAAAATCAAGCACTCCGTGATACCCGAGGGATGGACCACGATCGCCAAGCGAGACTTTACATGAAGCGAGACTATTTTCCACAGAATACTGTAAAAGGGCCCAAAAATAATGGCATCCACAATTCAGAGGTCTTGAAGTGTAAAGCGAGCTAGTGATATAGAAATTGTTCGTACGGTATCCCATTTCGTGGGCCACTGATTTATGAAATACCATTCCAACCATTGTGATCAAGGGTTTTCGGATCTTAGGCAGCTGAGTGGGCAGTTGGAAGAAGTATCTCGAGGCTGTTGGACTGATATGCTCGGGTATTAGTGTTCCTGTCGTGCAGTTCACTTCGACCGCTCAGAGACCTGCCGCTGGCTTATAAGGAGCCGAAGAAGGCTTTAGTCCTTGGAGAGGTGGTGTTTATAGGCAGGCTATGGAGGATGAGTAAACCGCTGAGAAACCCTCGGTACTTACGAGTTCATCAAATCTACACAGGTGATCATTCTATTCCCATGTTGTATCAATCTAGGTCGTGAGCAAATCTTGGAACTTGGGCCGTGATGGGAAAGTGCAGACAGTGCAGTTGGTGCAGATCTTCTGGTCGTTTATTAAGCTCAGTTCTTACAAAGGCAACAAAGCATTGTACCCATGATGAAATTCCATCTGTACTTAAGTACTTTGGAATTACACCTAGGCAAGAGGGCTTGGGATGAGTGGTGGCAGGTAGGCAGTGAAATGCTTGTATTCTCTGTAAACCATAATGCTTGTATACTTCGCAATACAGATCTCCTGTTGTCCTCGCGTCCCATGATGTGTTTTCTGTATCTGAGACACGTCGAGTGGTTCTAGAGATAATCTTACACATCAAATCCGAATCCCCTGTATTCTCTTTCATCGCCCCCATAGTTCCGAAACTAAGGGTTCTCTCAACCCCTCGCAAGAGACCCCTCAAAGATCAGGGATTCAGAAGAAATATCCTTGCCGGTAAGGAGCGGAAGGAGGACTGCGTCCGGTCGAGATCGTATGGATGGTTAGCCCGACCGTCGGAGGGTTGTCTCTCGAATGGGTACCAGTTCCCACAGGCTCCGCTGTCCGAATCCGACATGGTAATCCATCGACCATGCTCGTTCAGGATAACGTCACCTCGGAACCGAAGCTTCGACCCCCCATTGGGATCTCTCCACTGCCAGTCGAGGAACGGCGAGGCGCAGGCCCACGGCGTACCGCCAACGGAGTACCGAAGGAAAGGGCGGGAGTAGAGGTTCTTCACTGGATGGCGCTGTCTGGTCACTCCCTCCAGCGAGTTGTGCACGTTTACCGAGTACGTCAGCTTGACTGCCGTGTCCCGTGCACGGCTCGTGCTGAACTGCTCGAGCATCTCGGCTCGGCGGACTGGGGCTGATGCCCTGTGTGTCTTTTCGAGAGGCCCGATGCCGAACTCACACAGCCACAAGAGAAACTTCTGTTCCTCTTGAACGGTCCTCTGCGCGAATAGCCTTGTCTTCTCGTCTAGTACCGAACACTCGTCGTGCGCTTGATGGTCACGCGAAGCAGAAGACAGAGACGTTCGTCGTCGTTTGCGTGGAGGCTTGTCCTGCTTGTCCTGCTCATCCTCCCCGTTCTGCAGCGAGATATTCTCGACGGGGAACTCAGGGACGCCAAGTTCCCGGGCCGTGCTGCGCAGATGGGCGCGGTAGGCGTGGAAGATGTAGCGCAGGCACGAATCGAACTGGCGTCTGTTTCGCTCGGTCGAGGTGTCGTTGTCAAGAGGTAAATAGTCGGAGAGGTCCAGCGTCATCTCGAGGCGGTGCCTGCGGCCCTGGGCGTCGGTGTGGAATGTGCTGAGAAGGTAAATCTCGGCTGTCAGAAATGCCTTCTGGAAGCGACCGCGTTCCTCAGAAGTGAGGGTGATCTTCGAGGAAGTAGGGATAGTTTCTGAAGGCGAGTAACTGGAGGTTCCAGTCTCGAGAGCGATGTCTTGGATACGTCGCCAGGCATCATTGGCGTATCGGTCGACTAAGGAGTCGACCTCTCGGACTATGTCGGAATAGCCCGCTAGCGCCTCGATGTCCAATACCACCTCAGTGTTGAGGCTATCGTGGTCGGGCAGATCGCTGTAGTCTTGGTCGTCGTCGTCGTCGTCATCGTCATCGTCGTCATCACCATACATCACTGTTAATATTGTCTCCTGAAGTGCTCTGCTGTTCAGGTCGTCTTCTGGTCGATCCCTCATGGCTTCGATGTGTGCCATCTTAGCCTCGCGCAGTCGGAAGGCTACCCATGCCATGTGACGCGCTTGGGGATGCAGCTTGTGGTAGATGTTTGCCCACACAGCGCGGTAAATCTGCCGCGGATATTGCTGCCACAAGAGAGAGCAGCCAAGGTCGACTTGAACCATGGAATGCAAATCGCGTCCGTCGAGGTACTCGAGAATCTTGATCTTGACATCGGCTGGCAGCCTGGATAGGCACATGGCGTTGGACGAGGACATCGTGATGATGCGGGATGTCTGCTGTATTCGTTGAGGTCGGAGTGTGTGTGGTGGTGGTGAAAACGTTTGCGGTTGAAGGCACTTGGGTCGTGGGTAGTGAGCTGCGCTTTTGTTGTTTTCAAATGTCCCCAGGGCTGAAACAGTCAAATAATCTGCGAGTCTTGACGCAGTAAAGTATCACCTTGAGGAGTGCTGGCTGTAGGAGACAATTGTCGAGATTGGTCTTGCTTCTGGAAAGGTACACCATGAGCGATGTGACAGTTGGGCAAAGGAGGAAAAGAGCTCAGGGATACCAGATGGAAAAAAAGTGTACTTAAATCCTCGCAGTATGTAACACCCTGTAATGGCTGCAAGTTGGAAATTTTGAGTATTGTGACGCTTATTTCAAGTGCTTGAATAGACTTTGGAAACCATTGTGCATGGACTTCGCACGGCCTCCAGTCCTGAACTAGTACAGCTGATGATATATCTTCATGAGGCCAAAGTCAGGCCTAAAATGTGTCTTAAAATTATATCTAACCAATAGTGCCTGCATGAGGCGAAATGCTACCCCCTTCGGACGTCCTTCCGATCTGTTCTTCACAACGGTCACGAAACTTAAGGTTCCAAGCGCGGTACTTTCATCGTCTATTGCAGAACCAGAGCGGTCCCCAGAACCACATGAGACATCTTGGATTTTAGATCAGTCATATGACTGACTGAAAGCTCGGATGGAAGTGAACATTTTCAGTCTGTGTGTGGTGGTTGGAAAGAGACCCTAAAGCAAAGTGTACCCTAGGGTAATGCATTTAAGTACTCGAAACAGTACAACATGAGTGATTCTTACAAACTGAGCTAATCCAAATATTTGTCTTTTGTTGTTTTCCCTTCTCTTCTCCGTCCCTAGTTGTTCGCACCAACTACTTAGTTACCTCATCTTGGCGGCATCAACAATCTCAAGAACCACTTGTCGTCCCACCGAGAAAGTCCCTGTACAATGTTCCCCTGTTGACACTATGGGCCTGCCCATATCCATAAGTCCAACTGTCAGTTAAACATGTTGCACTGAAAAGATCTGTGTCCTTGTATCCTCCGAGCTAATATCCCAAGTCTGCCACCGGTGTATACCCCGACGACAACATCCCCACAGGGACCTCCTTCCACTGCCCCTTTTCGTCCAGAAATTCCTGGCAGTCCTCCCACGCCGTCCGAATAATCTCGGCATGTCTCTCACTCCGCGGGGAGATTGTAGCAGGAAATGGTACCGGGTGTGCGAGCAGCCCGTCCGCCACATCAGCCGGGTCTGGAGTCACCTCCTCCCACACCTCCCTCCCATCGGTGCTCCTGGTCATCCGCTTCGCCTTGGAGAACTCGAAGCCCCACAGGAGCCGCGAGATACTCAGGAAAAGAGTCCGGTCCGCCACGTGCATGCCCGGACAGATGCGCCTCCCGGAGCCAAACGCGAAATGATCGCGCTTGGACACGTCAGGGCTCAGCGCTGACTCAGCGGCAGTGGTGTTGTCGCCGACGAAACGTGAAGGGTCGTACGCCTGCGGATTCTCGTAGCGAGATGCATCTTGGTTGATGGTCCAGATATTCAGGATCACGCTCGCTCCCTTTGGGATGGTGTAACCTTGATACACGTCGTCTTTGACCACCGCGTGCGGAGCGCCCTCCCTCAATAAGGAGCTCCATCGCAGAATCTCCTTCACGCAGGCGTGGGTATACGGCAGGTTCTTCTCATCGTCCATGGTGGGCAGCCTGTCTCCGCAGACCCTGTCGAGTTCCTCACGGGCTCGGAGCTGCACCTCGGGATGTAGTATAACGGCCTGGATGAAAGCCGTCAGAGTTGAGGACGACGTGTCAGAACCACCTTCGTGGAGGACACCGCTTGTATATCCGGCGAGATCGTCGCTGAAGCCTTCGATCTCTTGGGCTCTCATTAGCTGGACACAAAAACACGGCTAGACGCGTAATAGGTCAGTTAGTTGCTCGAGTTCTCGACATGAACACCTCGGAATTGGCGGGCCCGAGTTTGGGTACAATGGTGACTCACCTTGGCAGTCCCGTCTTTGATCTGCTGTTTTGTCTTCATCCACCCCTTGAGGTAGAACTTCTTCTCCTTGATGTGAGACTGCCGCGCACTTTGCTTCGTGGGAACCAGGAAGTCTGGCAAATGCCTGAGGATGGGGAACACGTCCAGTAGGCCTGCCGTGACCGAGGAGCCGATTAAGGTGAAAGCACGGAAGTTCTGGAACATTTCCTTCACATGTTCTTCGTCCTTGCTCACCGTACGGAAGCCAAAGACCATTTGCGTCGTGAGGGAATCGGCATAGCGTTGGAAGTGACTGTCAAATGCATCCGGCTGGACCAAAAGCTCTGCGAGCATCTGCTTGTTTTCCAATTCCTGGTAGGGGATGTAGGCCTTGGCGGAGCGGACATTCAATATGCTATGAATGCAACGGCGCAGCGTCCGCCATGTCTCCCCGTATGGCTATGGGTGTGAAGGATCTCGTATATTAGCTTTTGTGTGTACCTGTAGCTATGCAGTTTTGTTCACTATGAAAACTCACCATTAATGACACCCTCAACCCCCCGGAGGCGATTGTCTGTGTGAGGAACATGTCTGGCCGGGACGAGTAGATGTTGCTTCTCTTGTCTATAAGTTCTTTGACTGCTACATCCGACGACAACACGATTATGACACGACAGCCGAGTATGAGCGAGTATATGGGCCTGGTCTTGTTCAGGAGACTGAATATAAAGAGTTGACGACATCCACCAGACTTACCCATATTCATCAGCCCATTTCTTGAATTGTTCATGGACTCGAGTTTTTGGAAGCTGATGGAGGTTTCCGATTATGGGCATGGTTGGCGGCCCAGGAGGATAACCTTTAGGTCTGTTCCCGATGCCGCTGATATGGACCAGCACAGCAAGAAGAGCGACCACACCGAAAAGGGCTGTAGTGAGAGAGTATTCCATGGTAAGGTTTGTGGTTTAGTCACATCAGTATTCAAGTAGAAATGATGAGAAGACTTGAGGAACTAGAAATCCCGAGAACCATAATCACCCCAGGTGCCTGCGAACGCCGTTTATGTATCCGCACGGATGTTCATGATCCGTGTATTTTCGTGTGGTATCTGTTTCTGAGCTCCAATAGGGAGTGTTTCTCGCCATCCACATCCTCTAAAAATCATGACAATTGACAGGTACAGCGCCAAATGGCGTTTGTAGCCCCCCATATGTCTTCACCCGTGTGAATCTCGATTTCCAGACCGGTTAATCATGACATTCCCTCTACCTGAGGACATGACCAACCCCTACTGATCTGGTAGAAGCCTCTTATCCTAGATGTATTACCAAGGTCTCAAAAAGACTACGTGACTATACGTAGTCACAACAAGATGCTCGTGATCAATACGCAGTTCAGGCCCTCGTGGAGGCACATTCTATAGTCTTATTGGCTCGGACAGAAGCCCGCTGATCTAGAAGAGATCGAGTGTAAAAGTCGAGATCGATATGGCTGAGGAGATAGGCATGACTACTCAGACATGACGTGTCGAGCATTTGGGGTATTACTAAGTACATATGTTGTGCAATGCGATGGGTGGCTGGCAATGATTCGGTGTGCAGATTTCTACACCACCCTTTATAAGTTGGATACAACATAGCCCTTTCGTACACACATGCGTTTGAAGCACTGGCCAATCTTTTGGAAACAACCCTTGGGAAGTCCGGACTTATCACGCAGCTGTTCGTCCACAACCTGCATCTTACTGGTACAGATCATTGGTATGAATTGTTGATGCAACCACGACTTGATCACTGCAGAAGTCCCCGCTGCCTCGTATTCATGATCCGAAGGGTCTAATCCATCCCCCATGATCTCATAACCCTCGAAGATACTGCCGGGTACAGCTATTCAGGTCAGCATCTGCAACTGGGAGGACTTTTATTCTGTCAGAAGACAACAATGCTTACTCACGGAGTTAGCTCGTCGCCGTATCGAGATTGAACTTGCCCTGCCATTCCCTTGGCACAGTCCCCACCCTCGTTCGAGCTTCAGGAAGTTGGCGGGGAGGCGAGAGGGGTTGCATTACCGTTGAGTGATCTGTCACATCCCACGCACGAGATATCGTCGCCGTCCTCTCTGGGTGTTGCCGTGACGGCGGTACCGCCTCTAGAGACGATCGTGCACTCACCTAGCCTAGGGTAACCAGGGTAACGCGTCGTCAAAGATGTAGTCACCAGCCCCTTATGGCATATCAGTACCACATGAACGTACTCGAAAGGACTCCAGACTTCTTAACTATGATGTAACAGTCTGAATAGTATTACTCGTATCCTGACTTCAACTTTGGCATTGAGACTTTGACAATGCAGCCAGTCAGAGGCTTATACAACTCCAAGGTAGCGAATACGGAATATTATTTCTCGTTAGCTACGGTTCCAACTTGCTTATAGCCGAAAAGGACGTTATAACCGCATACTGCTTACACTGACTAGCCTGTGTTATAGATACAGCTTATAGCAAGAGTTCTACGGATGCACGAAGAGGCAGTAATGATGCTCGTTTCAAGAAAACTTACTATCAATAGTAACGCCCCTGGCGCTGTTATAATGCTTATATGAACCTATATCTAGCGCTATGTACGAAAACAGGCGTAGTATAAGTAAAGAACGACGGAAGACCTTGAGAAGTGCCGAAATATCGGCGGTTTAGGTGGGCTGAGCGAGAGCTACCTACCAACTGAACCTCGCGTACGGAAGCGTTGAAGCAGTATTATTACTGTTACCAAAATCTTGCCACACTGGTAAGTAGAGAACCTAAACATAAGTGCAGTCACGTTCAGTTATCGCCACGAATACTACGGAGTGCCTACTAAAACCATTGTTCGATGCTCCTGATAATCATGTCCATAGCTTCCAGATCGTCTCTCGGCCAGCCAAAGGAACGGCGAATGTTTATAACACAAAGCATGCTTACGTATATAAACGTATCTATCTAAATACCTGATTGAGACATACAGTCCTGGTGGTAGATCCTATCCGCCTTCCGCAGCCTTCCACCTAGCACATGCCCTTCAATGTTTACTTCAATCACTTTGTGGTAACCAAAGTCTCTCCCACAACAACAACAGTGGCTGAAACTTCCGGTTAGCATTATTGAATATCGAGGAGTACGAAACGGAATCGTGGAGACGTGTGGAATGTTCGGTCTTCTTGGCCCAAGAGACGGCCTGCAGTGCACATGGTACATCATCGTCTCACACAGCTCCGATCCTCGATCAGAAGCCATAGACTGGTACCGCTCAAAGTAAATAGAAAATAGTGTATGCCAGTCTTTCACGAGGCCCGGGGCGCAAATGGAATATTGTACTTACTCTTGGAGCCATCGAGGAAGTTTTTCTCATCGGCCGCAATACGTGCGGCGTTCTCGGGCTGCTGGACGATGCCGAAGAATGTCTGGAATGCACCAACGTCGGGGAAGGTCAGCTCGGCGAAGGCGTCGTACTCAAAGTCTGCCTGGGTGCCGGCGAGGACGGATGCCGGGTTGTTAGGATTGAGCTCAGACCCCTCGGCCTTGCCCTCCGAGCGGTGGATGTACCGCCGGGTGTGGCTAAGGGGGAAGTGCCTGGTTACTCATTGTTAGTTATGTGTGTGCCTAGTGTTTGTCGTGGTAGGACGCCGCCTTTCCCCCTCTCCCAGCCCCCGTCCGAAAAGGATTAAGACAATGGATTCGGGCGATTGTCCGGCATGGTGAGCCGTGTTGCGGAGAAGACTGAAGAGAAAGATAAAAAATGGCACGTTAGACCTACTCTCCACCTATTGCTTTGACAAGGGGCACATGCGAGCCTTCATAATAGGTGCGAAACTGCTCTGGTGTAGTACCAGGCTTGCGGTAGGCGAAGATGAGAATAGAGTAAGTCATGATGTTTAGGTAGATTTCAAGGTTCAATGAAGGGAATGAAGTGCAGTTTGAGCTTAATATGCTGATAGGATTACTATGATTTTGCTTGGAAGGGTGTGGTACGAAGATGAGATCAAATATGATGGGGAAGCTTGCCTTTTTAAGTGGTCCTGTGGACCAACATGTCCAACGACGCCCGTACATAGTATCTGTACCTGTACCGTTGTGGTCTTTGCGGTAGAAGCGGGCCCTGGACTCTCGGGAAAACTTCACGGAAGATATGCCGCGCTTACTGTTGATAGCAAATACAAGGAGGTTGATCCAGGTCCATATCAAGATGTAATAGTGGATAGTTGACGACGGTGTAGAAGACGGTTCCCATGTTTCCGCAGCTGGAAAGAGCGAATGCTGTGCTGGGGAACACATCTTTTTGAGGTAATTGACAGTGAAGAGGCACAGTGTAAAGGCATGATATCAAAGGGCAGCGTGTAGGTCACAAGAAAGGGGCCGGGGCTTTACGGTGCCAGTTTGTAGTTTTGAAAGCGTGTTGCACTTTGTGAAGACTGAGAATAAGATACAGAAATGGAGATGTTTGTATGTTTCGAGCTGAATTGACGGTATCGAAATTGATGTCGATGTTCAATGTTTGATTACTCCATCTGGTTCAAATGTTTACATACTTAAGTACCCTAGAGTATGTAAGCACTCAAACCCAAAGAGTTCTTATCTCCTCCATCATTCGGCTCATTGTTTGCCGTAAGGGTCAAATGTGGAGCAAAAAGTGAGTCAAAACACAAGGTTGGTTAATTATGTACTGTACACTGCCTGACTGCTAGAAACCTGGAGACCAACAGCCATGTTGGCGCCTGTGAGCTGTACGATTCTGATTAGATCACAAACGTGGGGGCCGGTATCAGATCCAATCAAGTACATAGTTTCAAATATAGCTCCAGTATTGGAATCCAACAGGTATATCATACACGAGATTTTGTGGGGTATATTCTGTTGGTTTTCCGATGATGCTCCCAGATGAACCCTTGTAAGTGGGCACACATGCAGAAGCCGTCTTTGGATCTCCATGATATACCAAGAGGAAGGGTGCATTGCGAGCCTTAAATATGTACCGCATAATTATGTAGCCGCCAGTGGTGGCATGGGGGCTGCGCTTTGAGCTCAATACCGTCATGCAGTGTATAATTTAGGTCTGGTCATGCTTTTCAGCCTCAAATTCTGCACTTTGAGGTGGTATCATTCGTGGCCTACATAGACCCATAAAACGTTGGTGACAAGTACCTGCATCGTAACATTGAACCGCCAAATCCGATTCTGTTGGTTGTTCTAGAAATGCTGCGGCCAATCACCTCCTCCTCTTCGGAAAGGTGTCGGCCTGTAGGCCTAATATGTGGCCAACGTTTCTGCATGTGTACCACAAGGATCAATCCGCCCCCGTCCATGGATGACCTTGGTGAACGAGCTGCTCTATTCAAATCGCATGTAACGTAGTGGGCGGATTGAGCCGAAATTACCGAAATGATGCCTCCAGCCAACAACTGATTTGGTGTTGTTTGCAACGTATACTTCGACTTCCAGATCCATTCTGACGAGGAAATCAGGTCTGCAGCCACTGTGATTTCAACTCGGTCATTGTGCAGTATCACCAGTTCGGACTTCGCCCGGCTAATCAACTAGGTATTTCGGATCTGCCTGCCTCATGGAGACCCCCGGGGGGCACAGTACTTGCAGTTTTGCAACCCGGTGATAGTAATGTACGAAGGTCACGATAAACAGTGAGATGAGAGGGAACAATAGAGACAATAGGAAAATGGGTGTAAATCCTTGATATTAGAGGTAATAATCTAGGTGGTGCTTGAGGGAAGGGAAGGCCCCTATATATAGTCGTTTAGGCAGGTCGACCTGACGGCAGTCAGGTGATCCTGTGGGCCTAATATTATTAATTATCTAGATTACTAGAATCTTCGATATAGCCTCACAAGTGAGGGGGTCGAGAGGGATATCCTGGTGCATCTGATATTGCATGTCTTTCTTCTTTCACCATGAACGACAGTGTTCAAATATACTTGGACCGTAGTAGACTCAGATATGCCCAGATGGGCCCCTGCCCGGACCTGCGGATAATGTTAAGAATATGTGCTAGCAGTTGTCGACCACCTACAGACCTATTTATGTACCTGTAGGGAGAATACCATTCAGCAAGCTGTCCGCCCCGAGTCATTCCGTGTATGATGAAGGCAATATGCCAAATGGCGTATTCAAATCAGGATGCTATATCAGATACAACGTGATGTTCCTTCACTGGAGGCGGACGTGGTGTGCATTGCCTTTCGAGACACCCAGCCATCTCACCTCACAGTCCCCCATTCAATCGGGATATTGACCTTGTAACCCTCGCTTCTGGGCGGGATTCCTGTTGCTCGTCGAAAATCTTCTGGGTCCAATCAAATACCTGATCATATCTGAACCCCATCCTGACAAATAGGCGTTGAAATAACCGACGAAGTCGTGCGTAATCAGGTTTCTCATCAAATCGAAGCGACCGTGTGTAGTCGATGTACCATGCAAATTCAGAGGGCAGACCTTTGCAGAGCTCCTCACCCGACATGCTTTCCTTCATTTGTCCTATCTTCGTAAGATCATCATCCGTCGTATCCTCTAATTCCTGCCACGGCAACGACCCAAGGGCAAACTGGATTAGTATATACCCAAGGGACTCCATATCATCCCTCCAAGAATGCTCTGCTTTGGGTTTAGTACTTGCTGAGCTGATAAATGCTGTGGACGAGGTGAAATACTTACGGAAGCCGTGGTGGGTATTCAGACTGGCGTATGGTCTGGGACGGCCCCAAAACTGGGGCCAATGATCAACTCTGTCCTCGTCGGGGGACGGCGATCTCGCTGGATTTACATATTCAGACACTCCGAAGTCGATGACAAACACCACGTTCCCCTGTCTCCCACTACCCATGAGAAGATTTTGCGGTTTGGTGTCGCGATGTACAACAGATTTGGAGTGTATGTATTTCATTCGACATATGAGCTGATCAGCCAGGAGAAGGACTGTCTTGAGTGAGAATCTTCCATCACAGTAGTCGAACAAATCTGCAAGGGATGGACCAAGGAGGTTGGTCACCATCACATTGTACTCGATCTCCTCTCCGAACCATTTGATTTGCGGGATCCCTTCGGGCGCCCGTTTGCCGCCGGACAATATTTTATAGAGCCAGTCTTCGTTGTCAAGGAATTCATTACTCCCCGAAATATCCTCAAGCTTGATTGCGACTTCCTCATTGGTTTGAATATCAGTCCCTATAATACCCAGATGCTGTCAATTAGGCTGTAGATGTCGGGGAACGTCACAGCGATTACCTGAGTACACGATGCTACAGCCCCCTTCACTAATCTTCCGGTCTAAGCAATATCTGTCGTTGATTATGATGTCCTATAGGAATACTTTAGGTTAAAAAACTAAACTCGTGATGAGCATGAAGTTTGAAGTGTATACCTTCATATTAGTAGTCGGTAAGGTATGTCCGTCCTCTCCACAAAGTTGATGCCGCAGATAAGCGACGCTCGCAAGTATATACGCGAGATATTCTGTAACGCCTGTGTATTTCAGTAAGGGTTGACCATCCCATCTGTGAATAGATATGCCCGACACCGACGCAGGTTCTTATTTTGAGATCAGGTCCCAAATGATTGCGGCAGTGACGATTGCGGCTTACACAAAGCGGAGTTGACGGCTAGGCCGTGTCCAGATGCTTAGTTCCGGAACTTCTGGTAGCGGCTCATTGGGTCCTTTACACCTAACACCCACCAGTCGCAAGGATCGAAACTGTTGATTTCGACGAGTCGTTTTCGTATCCGTATAGTAGGTACCCTAGGGTATAGTCTACAGTAGACATATAGTACAATCTACATTGATCAACACCTCATCTTGTACCCGATCCAGGTCACTCTACATACTTAAATTAAACCTATTACCATCACCACTTCCCAGGGTTTGTATGTCTATCATCGTTCTCAGTTACAGCCCAGGCTCGATCTAGCACAGTTCTTCAGGAACTCCGCTTGCACATGATCCCAGCCCTGTCTGAGAACTCCTTTCAATGCCTCGCCCCTCTATGAAGGAGTTTGCGGAGATCAAGAAGGATGAATACTCGTTGCAGAAGGCCTGATTTACTTCATCTCCGTAAGCCTCTTCAGAAAGGGGTGAGGCATTGCAAGGTGATCGATTACTTGTACCAATACAATAGTGACGTTACCGGTCAGTCATGTCTTTCAAAGTTCTCTTTGATGATCATGTCTTCTAAGTCTTTCCTTGATTATTTTTACGGAAGAGCACAGACATATGACGTTGGATCGTTATTCAGAGGCGAATCAAACCCTCTAGTTGAGAAACAACATTTTTTATCACTTGCGACCTGTACAGTAGGTGCAAATTTTACATGATGAAAGCGACGACTTCAACGAACATGGGTCACTTTACTCAAACAGGCGGTCAGATCAGAGATTTTGTCTGGCCCAGTTCCCCCCAATTGCCCCCGCGTCCTCTCTCGTCCTTGTCCTGTCCCCTTTCCGAACAGAACACGGCCGGACATCCACCGATGAAACCACAGCATATTTCGGAAAGACACAAGACGGATGGCCTTGTAGGTCAAAGGCCTCGCAGCTCGAGAAGCAATTCATCCAGTTCCTCACGATATCACCAATTCTGGGACTCTCTCCCCAAAGTCTTGCCCTCGCGGTTGTCCTTGCAGGAACTCGACTGGCGTAACGAGACTCGACAAGGAACGAAGACAAGGGCCCCAGTGCTTGTGAGAAAGTCTCATGTTGATATTGCCAGCTTTGCAAGGCACGGTGGTCCAGACCTTAGCCATCTTCGAGCTGTATGAAGTATCCTTCAGCGTGCCTAACAGGTAGTTATCGTGGACTGATATCTTGCTTAGTTTTCAGACTTGAAGTACAAGATGGCCCCCAAACCGCCCCCACCAATATCGCCATATGATCCTAACTACGATCAAAAGTTGGCTGAGGAGAATATTTTCTTCACTGATACATTAGAAGATCCGACTTGTATGAATTACAACGAGATATTGAAAAGAATGGAGGCAACAAGACCATCCGACTCTGACCCCATCACAGAACTTGCCAAGAAATACAACGACTTCTACAACAAAAACCAGACCAGGTCTCACAACAGGCTGTCCAGTCATGCGATACCCATTATTCAAGGGGGCAACGTTGACTGGCCCTTTGAGCAGAACCTAGCGTTCACCAATATCGCCTTGTGCGACACTATCAGTAAAGCGAAACCAGATTATTATGATGGTGTCAACCCAAATACCATCGACAATGAAGTGAAGAACGAACTTTCCAAGTTGATTCTTCCCACTGGATGGGCTAATAACGAGCCGGCGGTCCCCAACTATTTTCTGGAATTGTCAACACAAGAACAGAATCCAAGTGTTACGCGAAGGCAGATCGGACATGCTGGCGCTCTGGGAGCTCGAGGCATACACAGTCTTCAAAATTACCGCCAGCAGACAGCAGTCTACGACGGCAACGCGTACACATTCGGCGTGACCTACCACATGTTCATCCTTACGATTTACGCCATTCATATGACAACAACGCCCAAGGACAGTGAGAAAGCGCGGTACGATGTGAACCAGATTGCACGTTACTGGATGGAAGACAAAGACAAGTTCCCAAGAGGTATCATTGCATGTCGAAACATCCGGGATCTCGCAAGAGAATACCGCGAGAAGTTTGTCAAGGAGGCAAATGAAAGGACTAAGCCGACGACCGCACTGACGCCGAGCGCTTCCAGCAGTGGAATGGATTTGCCAAAAATCGAGACTGAGGGGCCCACAGTCGAGGGCAGTTGGCATGGCCTAGAAGGACGCCTTAGACGGCGTGAAGAGACATCAGATGAGCCCCCACGCAAGAGAAACAAAGGACGACAGAGGGGCGGTACTCGTACGGGCTAGTCCTATCCCCGATGGATTCTTCGGGGTGAATCCTTTGAGGTGGTTCGTTTGAGGTGGTTTCTTTCAGTGGCTTCTTTCAATGCTCTGTTTCAATGCTTTGTTGCAATGCTTTGTTTCAGTGTTTTCTTTCCAGTGGTTCCTTTCCGATGCTTTCAATGTTCTTTCCACTGCTTGCTCTTCAGTGGCTTGCTCTTCAAAGGTTTCTCTTCAGTGGTTTCGTCTCCCAATGCTCTCTTTCCAATGGGGCCAAAGCTAGTGGAGTGACGCCGACTGCACGCGTGGTCCATCGGTCGAATATGATGTGAAGAAAAGGAAAATTGATACAATAGGCAGTAATAAAATACGACTACACGGTCCTATTCTTGGTAGTAACTTTTGTATGTCTTCTCCTTTCTTTGAGCTCGTAGGCTTTCATGGACTCATCCAGTGCTGTGTTAGGGATGTCTGTGGTATCCAAGGACTGTAGAACTGGTGAAGTCGTTTACCGGCCCCGCGTCCCCGCGTCCAGTCCAAACCAACAATACCAATCTCCCACTCTCGCCATTTACCTCTGGCCGTCCGGAATAACCATATCTTCATGAACGGGTCAAATGTGGTTGCAAGTGGTCACTGGCAAAAGCTGATATGTTGTCATCCGGGTGACCTTGCTGAAATTTGTTCCATGAGGATGGGAAGGTGGGCTTCAGCCAGGTTTCTTCTAAGGCACTACCTGAATTTATGACCTATCTAATCCGTTTGTCCGGGGCCAGGAACAGTCATGAAAAATAATGAGAAGATACCTCCATCAGGGTGTTCAGGAGATAATGGAAACAGGGGTAGAGACCTAGACAACGGTCGTGAATCCATAATCGCACTTTGATGAAACTCCGAGACAACGTAGCATGTACTTGCTCAGATCATAAGCACGTATTGATGACATTGTGTTTGGTTATTGAGTATCATTGTTTCATCCATCCCTTCCAGATTACTTCCGCCCGGGCGGGCACCGAATCATCGCGAGCTCAATAGTTAACTAAACATTTATCGCTTTCTCTCGAGGTGATCTACCCGCAAGCACTCAAATATGTGAATTGCGTTCGTGATAAGGTACCTACGAAGGTTTAGTTTCTGTTTCACATTTGAGCCTGACTGGATCTTGGCTATTCCAGTCTCCTAGAAACCATTAAATTTCTTAAGCCTAGCATACGTATCGTCTAGGAGCTCCCACAGACAAATTCCCAGTAGCATCGACATCAATCTCGTTAGAGCCCTTTCACACAAACACAGCTATTTAAATCGATAAGAAACAGGCGGGCGGCCGTCCCTCGCCCAAGAAACAATCAACTCCGGCCAATGATTGAAAACCTGCAATCGCTGCGACCATCCTCCTCCTCTAGCACCCGTACGACTTCCTGGTGGAAGTGAAGGATTTGTCGGCAGTGGTCTGCAAATCTGTCACATGTGAAGAGAATGCAGAGTCGACTGTAGGGGAGTCAGCATCAAGCCTTCGAATCAAAACGGTTCGCTAGGATGAAAACATACTGGTACTCAAAAGAGCATCGTAAAACCCATCCGCCTCGTCCTAATAATCCATTAGCTTCAAAGGTACATTGTCAATGTGTTGTTTGAAGGGTTTTAAGTACATTAAATCTTGACAGGCCATCGCAGACCTGCTTGACGTAGCCCGAAGACTCGACAGATGATTTCTATAGACAAGTTAGATAAGCAAAACACTGACTATACCAAGTGTAGTCAGCTCGTACCTTGTCGTTGGCATCAGTTAGGGTATCAACAACTTGAGTAGTCAGATCATGGACTGCCGACTGGATGGTTTTGGAGTCAGAGTTGGACAGATGACTAGTCGACTTGACATCGGAAGTAGCTTTGCTGATAGAGGCCTGCAGGGCGATGTAGGAAGCCAGGAAATCCTGGGCCTGGTCGTCGGTAACCGAGCCGGCGAAGGCGTTGATGGCATCATCGAAGCCAGTCAGCTCACTGCGAAGCGTGTCGATGTTTCCTTTGATGTCGGAAACCGTCCTCTTCTGCTGGAGGGGCTCGGCCAGGGTGAGGCCGAAGAGGCTGATGATGGCAATCTGGGAGAGTTGCATGATTGTTAGGGCTGTAAGGGTGGCTTCGGGAGAGTTTGCGAGAGGGACAGGGTGTGTATGTGGGAGAAATCAAGAATGAAATGGAGTGGATCGCTTACTCTTGTAGTGAGTGAAGGGCAGGATACTCAAGCCTTATAGAACGTGTGGATAACCAGGTGGTGCGATAAGTCCACGAAAAAAGATCAGAAAGACCCAGCAAAAGATTCCATAAAAAGTACAAGGCTCCAGAATGAATACCAAGATCATCTTCTGTAAAATGACTTCGTCTGATCAATGCTCTCAGGGGCCGCTCCTGAGATCTGCAAGATCGACAGCACGGCTCTCCCCACGCAATATGTGCAACGGCCGGAATTCAAGAGGTTCCTGAAATGACAGAAATGGCGAATTTTCTGTCGATTTCCCAATTGGCACATGCATCCTTGGAAAGTGAAGAGCTTAACAGAACCAGTCTGTAAGGCTATCCCTATCAAACCTGATATGTAGTCGCCCCCTAGAAAAGAGGCTTCTCTACCCTGTGATGGCCTCTTTCAATGTTTTATTGACTTATATGCATAACTTTGACTTATGTTGAAGCTTATCTGAACTCCTGGTAAGGCGTGGGGTGAAAATGGCTGAGGTAGCGCGGTCCACATGTGCATTGGGTACCGGTCTTCTCCGTTGGAAGTGAGTTTGTGGGCTTATACAAGCAATAGTGGATAACTATACGCTGGAAATATGTGGGTGGGTCAATTATAAAGGCAGTTATGAGCAGCACTTGTAAAGCAAATATACTCGTACAGACCCGCACTTGTGATGGTAAACATTCGCTTATACTGCACACAGACAACAGAATCTCCCGGTCCACTAATACCAATATCAAAATAGGGGGTCGTTAATTCTCACTATTTCGTAGCTATGTTTACATGTGTTTTCATCGTTTCTTGTCCACATTCCAGGTATCTATGATCGACAATACCTACAACATGAGATTATTTGGTCACCCGGTTCTGGCCCATTCCCTGAACCGTGCAAAGTAGCGGGCAGAAAAGGAGCACCCCCCTCCCCAAGGCTCGGTACATACACAAGAAGCATTAGAAGACATAATGGCGGGATTGTAGCCATCGTATACTTGTATTGTCATTGTGACTAGACACCACCAGAGAGTTTAAGAAAAAACGCCTTCGGAACTCGTTCAAGATTGACCTTGAGACTGACACTCCCACTGCCTCTTCACCGCAGCCGCCACGACCTCGTAAATTGGCCTGGCATCGGTAAGTACCTCTCCCCCGGTAGCATTGCAGGATCCCGGACTACTCCAAACTTGTCCTTCACATGAGTCCAGAAGCATTCAATGGGATACGGAGGCAACCTCGCGAGCTGGGCGGCGCATTTCCCGTACTCACTCCACTCCCAGACGACCCCGCGATTGTAATCGATGACCTCGGTAGCACCACGCGCCGCGGATGCTTCTCGGCAAGCTGGGCCCTGTCGGCGACACGATAATCACGTTTCGCGGCGCTAGGTCTCCCTGATCGAATCCTGCGTGGTGCTGCATTGAAAGGCCGTCGAGCAGTATCGCTAGAGCTCGAGAGCGATACTCCTCATCGAGATGTGTAGCGTCGATCTGGTCGGGGCCATTCCGAACGAAAAGGTCTTACACCCTCAAGATGTTCAATAAGAACGAGACGAACGTGTCTCTGGTGTATTTTATGGTGGCAGAAGATAGGGAGGCTGAACATCCATGAGACAAAGGAGGCCGAGGCAAAGGACCCTGCTCGATTGGCCCTGCAGAAGCACTCGTATGATGCTGCCTCCTTGTTATAGTCCATGTCTGCGTTGAGGCCTGCTGAGAAAGGGCAGTAGAGCGGATCGTATACTTTTGCTACCGCTGTAGAGGCCTATATACCTTCCCCCTTAGGAACAATCGAGCAGAGCAGTAATTGGGCACCTCGGGCGTTTCCAATAGCGAGGGACTTCGTAACTATAAGCCGGGAAATAATATGCTGTGCGTTGTCAAGTGACTGGCCCAGTCATCGTTGGTGGCTCAGAGTCCCAGTGAAGACAAGCTTGGAGGAATGACGACTAATTACTGAAGTTGCCTGAGAGGAGGTTCGATCAGCTGAACGCCGTAAGTGTGCGGATGCCCAGGTGAAATACGGATTTTGTTTATCAGCCGAAACCCCATCGACTTGGCAAGAAGCCGGTAGGGCTTGACTGATGTTGTATAGTTGCTGATGACAGCCTGGCCCAGTAACCTACCTACTACAATGTTGAGTACGTAGGTACTTACTTCAGTGACTGCTTATATACTTAGTACCTGGGTAGGTAAGTAAGCACTCAAATATATACATAAGTATGTATGAATTGTCGACCGAGATCGAGCACGTTCGATTACCCCGTCAGAACTGATATCCTGAGCACTGAAACTCCTCACTCCGAGTACTGATCACAGTATCATAGCGAAGCCCGGGTCTCTATCATCCCCACTGCCTTCGAACTTGTCATGCTTGCCTCTTTGCTTGTCCTTATTGATCTTCATACAGTAGAAGACATTTGCTATAACAGCAACCCAGGCGTAGCACAACAGACCGAGGATGATGGTATGCCCCTTGTGGTAGAGAGGGGCCTCACTGCTGGGGTAGTTGAAAGCTAAATCGCGTCAGAACACGGTCAAGTCGAAACTGAAGAGGAAACATCCGAGGACTGTGGAAATACCACAAGTATATTATGAAAGAGCGGCGGGATATAACGAGTCACTATGAGCAAAGACACTTGGGAAAAGAAAGCCGACAGAACTCACTAGCAACAAACCCTCCCGCGTTAGCTACGCCAATCTGCAAAGCCGAAGAAGTGGCCCGCTTGTAATGGCCAGAAGAGTTGTTTGAATTCCACACCAGCACAGGGGGGACGCTGGAATATAGGCCGATGGCCATGAGGCAGGTCATGGCGAAGCGGGCATGGGCCGAGGTGATGTTGGCGATGACGGCGTAGCCTACGATGGCGATGGGTAGGGTGAAGAGCATTATAACGCCTCGGAGCTTGAGGCGGTCGGAGATGAAGGCAATGGCGACTTTGAGTTTTGAAGGTATCAGTTCAGTCTAGCTTGATGTTACTGTTGGTGGTTTGGGCCTCATCTTACCTGTGACGGGGGTTGCCACAACATACGGGATGACGGACCAGAGCTGGGTCTCATTGGCGTTGGAGGTGATGTGCATGTCATTGATGATGGTCGGCAGCTGGGACGTGATAACTGGTGAGAACCCAAACTATCATCTCGTCGATTTGGGACACTCACAAAGAGGCCGAAGGAATATAAGCCGGAGAGGATGGCGAAGTATGCCGTGGCAGTCAGCCAGACTTGGACATTGAATATTCCCCGTTTCACCTCCGACCACTGAAAGCTCTCTTCGCGTTCGACAGTGTTACTACTAGCAGGTATATGTCAGCATCAAGTGAGCAAATACAAATGGACCGGTATAACCGCTCGAAATGGCACTCACTTCAACCGATCACCACCGACGTGGTCCCGTGACAACCGCCCAGCAGCAAACTCCTGCTCCTCAGGCGTCAGGAACCCTGCCGTGGCCAGGTTAGTAGCGAGAAAGAAATAAGCAACCAGACCACACAAGACAGTCAGCAAGCCCTCGATGATAAATATCCACCTCCAGCCCTCAAGGCCCCCACGCGGGCCAATGGCCGACAGTCCCCTGGCGAGGAGACCTCCAAAGGCTCCAGACAGCGATGCTGCCGTGAAGAAGACGCCGATGCGGAGGGCCATCTCGCCTCGTGTGTAGAGAGTCGACAGGTACAGCACCATGCCGGGGAGAAGGCCGCCCTCGGTCATGCCCAGGACTGCGCGGACGGCGACGAAGCCGCCGAAGCTCTGGACGAAGCCCAGGCACATGGTCACGATGCCCCAAGCGCAAGCGAGGAGGGACAGCCAGACGCGAGGGGTCAGGCGCTTGAGGATCAGGTTGGAGGGTATCTCACTGTCATTGCCCCGCAGGTGTCAGACCAATGGTCTTCCGCGTCAAAATTAGGGGGCAGTCCGTGGACAAGTCATGGTACCTTGCGATGTAGGTGGCATAGAAAACAGCCAAGCCCTGGTTATACTGCAGGTTTGTCATGTCGAGGTCCTCGACGAGGCCAATGATCTTTGCGTTGCCGACATTTGTCCTGTCGAGAAAGGAACAAAGGAACAACAATGACAATACTGGCAGGACTCGAGTGTCGACCTTGAAGAGGATATTCCTTGTCATACGGGCATGATGACGGTGTCGGTCGTGGTCGTGGTCCTCCTCGACGACGTGGGTATTTACATCGAGACCCATATTTGGAAATCCTTCGACTTAAATGGGCAAGATAAGATAGATGTATGATCTGGTATAATGTATTTACAGTCCAAGTGTTAGTCCAAGATTGAAGGGTCCACAGCATCACTGTGGTGGAGCCCGACGGAAAGCTTAACTGCGGCCAAGCTTCTTACTTCCTACATTAGCTTCCTATTTCCCCGGGTTTTCCCCGCACGTGGAGTTGCGCCCAGGCGTATCTATCCCCCGTAGGCTATCCTATTTTAGGTGCTATATGTAGGTGCTATTACAGTAAACAGTACGGCAGTTTAGCCTCAAGACCCCCCTGTAGAACGGTGGTTCTTCTGCACTCCGAAGACTACAAAAACACCCCACAGCGATACCTGCTAGCACCATGACGAAATGAGGAGAGAGAGGGAGAGAGAGAGAAAGAGAGAGAGAGAGAGAGTGTGTGTGTGTGTGTGTATGCCGAGATGGTCGTTGCATTGTTGTTTTGTTTTGTGTTGTGCATTGCATCCAGCTCAGCTCGCATCTCGTATTGCCGATGATGGGGCCTGTCTCCTCACATTTTACTGCATGATTGTTTTCTCTACATAAGTAAATAGTATAGCGAATACTGTAGATTGCCCTCACATTGCTCATTGTGCTGTGCTGTTTCCTACTTCTTCCTATGCTCTGCTCATCCTCTTGCTTGCGCTTGCTTAATTCCTGTGCCGAAGACGATATCAACATGGCGATGGCATCACGACAACTCCGGCGCGCAGTACCAACAACCCTCCGCAACTCATCACCAGCAATACCTCTCGGACTCGGCCGCGCAACAGCCCAACGGTGTAACAGCACGAGAGCAGCAAACGTTCCCGTCTCTGGTACCTCACCCCACCGCCTATTATCATCTTCCAGCCTCAGACGGTCCGCAAGTCTCACCCCAGGGCCAGACACCAAGACCACCCCCAAGCGGGGGGAGTCCAAGCTGTTCCCCGATGCCGACGCCGCCGTAGCAGACGTCCAGTCCGGCTCGACCCTCCTCTCCTCGGGCTTCGGCCTCTGCGGCGTGGCACAGACGCTCATCACCGCCCTGCACCGGAGGGGCAAGGACAGCCTGCACTCCCTCACGGCGGTCTCGAACAACGCCGGCGTCGACGGCAAGGGGGGCCTGAGCGTCCTGACCAGGGAGGGGCAGGTCAACAGGCTGGTCCTGAGCTACCTCGGGTCCAACAAGGCCCTCGAGAAGAAGTACCTGACGGGCGAGATCGCCATCGAGCTGTGTCCGCAGGGGACGCTGGCCGAGAGGATCCGTTGCGCGGGGAGCGGCATTCCCGCCTTCTTCACGGCCACCGGCGCCCGTAAGTTCTCGCCTTCCCCTCCCCTCCTGGGTCCTTCCTCCCTCCTCTCTTGATCCTGTCTCGCAGCTAACCCCGAGACATCCCCCCCCCCCCAGACTCCCTCCTTCAGGAGGGCAAGATCCCCCACCGCCTCGACCCCTCCGGCAGGGTCCTCGAGCCCGGCCGGCCCCGCGAGACGCGCATCTTCAACGGCAAGACCTACCTGATGGAGACGGCGCTCGGCGGCGACGTGGCCATCCTGCGCGCCTGGAAGGCCGACAAGGCCGGCAACTGCGTCTTCCGGTACACGACCAAGGCGTTCGGCCCCATCATGGCCAAGGCGGCGAGGCTGACCATCGTCGAGGCGGAGAACATCGTCGAGGTCGGCGAGATCGACCCGAACGATGTGGACCTCCCGGGCATCTTTGTCGATCGGATCGTCCCTGCCACGGCGGAGAAAGTCATCGAGTTCCTGAAGCTGACCGAGGAGGAGGAAGAGGGTGGTGGTGATGCGACCAAGGCGGCGAACCCGGCGCAGGAGAAACGGAACAGGATAGCGCGGCGGGCGGCCAAGGAGTTGAGACACGGGTACTACGTCAACCTTGGCGTCGGCATCCCGACACTGGCGCCGAGTTTCCTGCCAGAAGGCCAGAAGGTGTGGTTGCAGAGTGAGAACGGTATCCTGGGCATGGGCCCATATCCTACCAAGGACGAGGTTGACCCGTAAGTGTTCGACCCCGTCACTCGTCCCTCTTAGTTTAGATCATGTTTTGTTTTCATGCATTAGAAGCTGACGGTGACACATATAGCGACATCATCAACGCTGGAAAGGAAACAGTCACACTCCTCCCCGGAGCGGCAACCTTCGATTCATCCGAGTCCTTCAGCATGATACGGGGCGGACACGTAGACGTCAGCATCCTTGGTGCCCTGCAGGTCTCCGCGAATGGCGATCTCGCCAACTTCATGATCCCGGGCAAGGTCTTCAAGGGCATGGGCGGGGCCATGGATCTCGTGTCCAACCCGGACAAGACAAAGATAGTCGTCGCCACGGAACACGTTGCCAAGGACGGCAGCTCCAAGGTCGTGCAGGTCTGCACGCTGCCGCTGACGGGCGCGAGGGTCGTGAGCACCATCATCACGGACCTGTGTGTGTTCCAGGTCGATAGGGAAGTTGGCACGTTGACGCTCACGGAGATCGCGCCTGGTGTGGATGTCGAGGAGGTGAAGGCGAAGACGAATGCCACGTTTACTGTAGCTGATGACTTGCAGGTGATGGAGTAGGATGTGATGGGTGAGCGAACTTGTATATAGCGGATATTGGGACATATGCGTTGACAAACTCTGGGGACCATGTCTGGGGGTTGTTTGGCGAATACTTGTGCAGTTTGAATTCAGCATAGAAAGCCTTGAAGGTTATAGATTGCATTTATGCACTCTAATATATCTACGTTCGTGACAGGGCATATATCATTAATCCTCACCTCACCTCACTTCCAACCACACCCAGACTTCACCTCCGCCACTACACAGCTACCCAAGCTGTTCTACAACCTGGCCGCAAAGTTAGCACCACCCACGGCCTCAACGATCCCGTCCACACTCCTCAGGATCCACTCGCTCCCCTCGTCCCCAGCTAACCACTCCCACCCCCTGCTCTCCTCCTCCCCCTCGGCCTCGCGCACGTGCCACCCCTGCTCGACCGCCTTCCGCAGCCCAAACACGTGGCTCAGCACCTGCGGGCCCACGCCCGTCTGCGCGCGGAGGCACGCGATGGCCGCCACGCTGGTCAGCACGCGGCCCAGGCGCGCCAGCCCACCCGCCCCGTCCTCCTCCCCCTCCCCCTCCTCCCCCCGCGGGTCCGCCAGCAGCGGCGCGTAGTGCGACCCCAGGATGTGCACGGGCAGGTCCGGGTGGGACTGGGCGAGCCTGTCGATCAGCTTCCTGTCGAACGGGTCGTACACGCTCGCCCACAGGGCCAGCCCGTCGGCGTTGCGCCGGGCGAGGTTCTCGGGGGTCAGCGCGCGGGAGGACCTCGTCTCGAGGCCGGACTGGACCTCGGGGGGCAGCGAGCTGCGGAAGGCGCCGAGGCAGTTTATGGAGCGGGGGATGCCGTTGAAGGAGATGCACTTGAGGCCGACCTCGCGGATGAGCTCGGCGGCGGGGATCGGGTCGAGTGGTTTGTAGGTCTGGGCGGAGGGGTTGGACGCGGCGGCGTGGAGGGTCGCTAAGGAGTCGGGGGAGTTGAGGGTGAAGGTTGCTGCTGCCTATTCGGTTGGGTTAGTCTTGTGTGGTTCGAATAAAACATGGACGAGAAGGGTAAAGACAGTGGAAGACTCAGACGTACGGACAATGCCAGCCATGGCCTGGGGCCAACATTCTTAGAGTGCGCCTCGCTTGCTATCCTCTCGTAGATCTTTCCAATGCCGGCTGGTGCCTTTGCTGGACCGGGATTCGCAAAGGGCGCATTGATGAGCTCCTTAAGAACGGGTGAGAGCCTCGACCTCGACATGGCAGCTGTGATTATGGTTGTGGTTGTGGTTGTGGTTGTAGGCACTTCGGCTCCGGGAAGGTGTCTGGCCGTCTTGTGTACTTAAGTATTGTATCGCTGCTCGCCCCCTAAACTCGGGTTTCTCGTTAGATATTCTATACTGGTTAGTACTTCGAACAGGTAGCTACTTGGTCAATCAGTCAGTCGGTCAATCAATCCCGTGGAACAGTGGAATAGGAAGTTGGTCGGGCGTTGTTGAGCCGAGGGACGGCGGGGGACGTTGACGGCATACAGAAATATCACCGCCCGGTAAATCCGATCGGCATCAGTGTTGACTGTGGCCCGTGCGTGTCAACGTCTGTGGTTGTGATGGAAGTGCTACCAATTTGCAAGAACACTTTATATGGTTGAGAAAAACGGCATTGTATAGTAGTAGGCTTTCCGACCCAAGAATAAGTGTTGCTGCTGCCTCTATAGCGGAATGTTTCGGCCAGTTGTCACCTCTGAACGGCCAACCGGATAGAAACCCTGACGATAACCTCCTTTTCATGTATACAGCCAGCCCGGCAGCACATGCTTTAAATTCGTCCAAACCAATGCTACGCACCTGGAACTTGGGACGAACATTTGAAAGCTACCAGCAATTATTTATATTCGCTTGGGGCCGGGTAATAATGTCTATATCTCTTGCCTCTTCTTTCGGACCCGTGTTGAAGCTGTCCGAAGTTTCTGTGTCAGGCACTTTATTATCGCCCATCAGACAGACACAGTTCTTGCCACATTCAGAGGCACGAACCCGCAGTCGGTAGGCCCAGAGGCGTCTTCCTTCGCACTGGCTTCAGACCATCCCTCCCCTGGACACATCGTCTGGGCTTCCCAGGTATATCCACTTGCATCCCCTCATATCTCCGTATACCTCCTCCTTTCTCCTCCTATCTCTTCATGTCTCTCTGTACTCTCCATCCCTTCCAACGTGTTTATACTTCCAGGTTGATCTTACTGCTGGACGGAACCAGGACTTGGTACCAGATGTTGACGCTAAAGCACCAAGGAACCAAGAGGCACCGGGATCGCGCATGCCGAGTTCAGTGGGCAGCAAACTTCTGATGCGGTAGTGTTTCCAAGGTTGCCTTCTCAAAGGCCTTCCTTCGGCTCGTAGTGAGATATGGTCCCGGAGGACCAAGATGCCGTGGTGTTGTCATCATCAAGGGGTCGACCGGAAGTTTGGCGGTAGCCTCCAGGGAGCTTTTGTGCGCATAAGAACGGATTCCGACCCTGCGCCAGGAGCTCGAAGCCGGGTTTGGAACCATCATATGCGGCCGCACGCTCTCCTGGCCGGCTCACGACCGTTCTTACCACTCCTTGTCCTTGCATTATCTATGAAACACACGCCTTTCCGCCTTGAATTGATACCGCTCCTCTCAGAATCCAAAGTCTGGCAAGTTGCTCCAATTCATCCAGTCAAAGTTGGTGGCATCCTCCCAACTGAGCCCAGTCCCGCTCCCACTTGCATTACCACCACCACCAGCGCCTCCCGCAGCACCACCACCAAACCCGCCAGGGTCGAATTCGCCCCCCGCCCGGTTGAGCGCCTCCACGATCTGGTCGTCGCTCATAGCCGAGAACTGGAACAGATCAGATGAGTTCGCCGCCGTCCAGCCTGGATTGTCGTAAGTGGCGAGCGCTGCCGACGACGACGGCGGTGGCGGCGGAATGGCAAAGCCGGCCGAGTCCACGTTCGACGAGGTCGATGCCGGACGTGTGTTGCTGTTAGCAACCGCGTGGCGCGAGAAGGGCAAGCCACTTGACGACTGGCGTGCATACTCGCCATAGGCCGCTGCGGCCCCCGGTGTCCCTTGACCATGTCGCGAAGGCCCAGCTGACTCTGTCGCGCTCGCCGCCTTCTTGACCAGTAAGCGCAGGTACTTGCCGTACAGTCGCCCCAAGCCGTTGCGGTGCTTCGTGATGCCCCCAACCTTCTCCAGTAGGTCCGCTGTCTCCTCGATCAGCGTCCTCACGCTAGGTGCCAATATACTGCTACTATTTCCGCCGGTAATCTGAGTGCTCAGTTTCAACGCGAAGCACGCCGCGAACGAAACCATGATGGCCGAATTGTTGGGCATCGAGAATAGTTGAGCTTCCCCCTGTACGGCAGCACGCATCACGTTGAGCGCGGCAGAGAGGCCTGCGGTCCGGAAGAAGTGTCGTACTTCGAGGGGTGCGGTAGGGTGGTTGATCACGCTGCTATATATAGACAGGCGGGTGTGGATGACAAGGATTTCCACATATGGAGGAAGACGGTGCTCTGTTTGTTCTGTCAGAGAAGACTGCGATAAGGACTCGAAAAGGCGCGACTTACGAGGCCCTGTCCCTATGGACATCCCCCACTCAAGGTGCCATTGTTCAAAGAACCGGTCGACTGCGCTTTGTATTCTTGCACGCGTTAGCCGGACGTCGGGGTCTTCGAGGTCAGAAGAACAAGGGACTTACGACTGCGCGATGAGGGAGCCATCTGTCATTCCCTCCCTCGAACCGTCACACATAGAGCGAATTGTAGCGAACAGGTCATCCAGGTCCCTCCTCAGCACTGCCAAGGAAACCAGGTGGCTATCCATGCTGTCTGCTATATCCGATATATGCCACCTGTCGCATCTCCTGATGAGGGGCGTTATCGGTATCGTGTAGTTCCTGCCTCTTGCCAGACACATGCCCCGTTCGAGGACAAACAGCGCGATCCAGCATCTTTCCCTCCGCCTCACCAGCCTGCGGCCCAGCTCGGAGCTAGGATCAATGTCCTTGAATCCGCCCTGTTTCAACGCGGTTTCTGGGTCCATGCAGTCCTGCCTTGCCAGGTCTCCAGCAGTGCCGTTCCTGAATCGTTCCCATGGCGTTGATATCCTGGGTAGCTGCAGGTCTATAGCGATAGTAGTGGCCATCGACACATACCAACAGGTCTCATCGTCGGTGCTATGAACACCAGGACCCATCCAGGGAACATTGACCATGAACGCTAGGACAATTTCGGTAGACCTATGCCGCTTTTCGATGATTTTGTTTGCGAGCCATTTGCAATGGTTCGAAAGTCGTCTGGAGAGTGCGCCGGCTGATTCGATGAAGAGTGCCGAAGCTGCCATGATAGATGTGAACAAAAATGAAGACCGAGAACGTGTCCACGGTACGGTGTAAAGAGCTGGGTCGAGACCCCATCTCGTGTGAGCCAAATTCTTGTGGAAGCTGCGACAATGATACGTTAGTGGACAATGACGAAGTCTAACACGTGTTGGGGGCAACTCACAAGACGAATAGCGTTTCCGCCTCGTCCTCCGTCACCAGCCCCAGTTCGATTGGGTCATAGCCTTCAGCTCGATCTAAATTGAAGGCAGTAGTCCCAAAGAAGTTCTCCACATAGCGCAACTCAGGGTCGAGCTCCTCAACAATAGTACTGGCTGCTTGGTGGGACGTGGCCGTCCCTGGGGACTGGCCGTGACTCGAGGCGGGCGACAGATGCAGGTTCGAGGCTCGAGCCAGTAGCTGAAGCGGATTCTCGGCGTCCTCGACGGCAAGACGCTCCTCGACTTTGACAAGACGCTGTGAGACAACGGATGGGCGACGCCCGCCGGTATCCTTCCTCGGTCGCGGGCTGTCCTCTTCTTCCTCAGACGATGAGTAGTCCTGGTGGTCACTAGAGGCTGCTGTGTTGAGACGAGGCCGCTTCCTACTGTCTCCACTGCCGCTGAGCTGGGGATCTTGGCCGTTGGATATCATGGCCTTGAGCTCGGATATGGCCTTCCCGGCATCTGTTCCTTGAAACCCGGGACCTGCCCTCTGAAGTGCCTCTTCCACCTGGTAGAGAGCCTTTTCCAGACCCTTGCGTTTGCTTTGAGTAGCAAGTAGTTAGCCTATGGCAGTCGTGGGATTACATCTAAAGGTTGGTAGGACACACTTCTTGACGCCTTTCCTCCTACCAACGTTGAAGGTTGGACGAACACATTCGGAACCAGTCTGGACACAGCGACGACAGCGAACAGGGTCGTTGCCCTTCTCACAGCGTACCTTGCTCCTCCTACATGACAGGCAGGCGGCTATCTTGGGGGTACGGTGTTCGCTGACGGGTGATGCGGTCTGGCCACCGCCATTCTGTCCGTAGTGAGACAGACCCGGCGACGTGGCACTACTCAGCGAGTGATCGGGGTGGCCACTGGAGCCACTGATAGTGCTGGCATGAGGCGGCTCCTTCTTGACAGTGACGGTATCAGCTGTGGTCTCCGGGTGCTCCATTGAGATGAGTGGGTCCAAGGTACCCTGTCGATACCAGGGAGGAATCCGAGAGACGCGGGCTGGCGGTGGTGATATATGTATGGTAGATAGCTCCCCTGTGTGTGCACCATCCGGTACTGCTGGGATAGAAGGGGGGGGGGGTCACTCAGACCCGGCCATACTCGCCTCTTCAGAGGAAGGAGCCTATCCGCTGTTTCGGAAGTGAGAAGGTGAGCAAAGTGTGAACTGTCTGTCACCTTACTCGCTGACTGAGGCGGATGCTGTCGAGTCGAAATATGGTGTAGGAACGTTCTCCCGGTGCCTGATTGTGTGGTATTGTGAGTGAGTGGGTGAGTAGGTGATTTGCTGGTTGCTTGTTGCTGGCTGCTGGTCGCTGGTTGCTGGTTGACTGTCACACGTGATCAGACTTGAAACCCCCAGATAGCAGCACAAGTCCGCCCCGCAGGTGAAGCTTCAGGGTATGGTATGTCGAGTACATACGGTACGTTGGTAGTGTACATGCCAGAACCGCCAAGGTGTAGTGGAAGCTGTGGGCGGGCAGCGTTTCCTCGTTATAATAGGTCTTTTCTTTTCTCCCCGACTTTTTTGGGCCAGCTAAACGTCATTGATTGGGTGATCGACGCGTAGGCCCGGTTTTACCCCAGTGCACGTGCCCTCCCGTCAACGTCGGATACCGTACACTACCGTGTACCGGTATACGGTGCAGCCCCGTTTCCTTCTTAGCGTCCCCGGCTCGTTACCGTTGTTATCCGCCGTTATCCGCCGTCGTTCTTAGTCAACGTTAGAAGACTCCGTTTTACTTCGATCTCATCTCATCTTCATCACGAACAAAACCCTGGAATCGTTTACTGTATACTTAGGTAGGCTGCTTGCTGTCTTAGATATTAATACGACTGTGATGTCTCATCCTGTCCCTGATTACCTCGCGAGCATCGACTCTAGGCCCAACACTAACGTCGCCGCTTGGAGGTAAACTTCCCATAACCATCTCGGTCCGCGCCTTTTCCGGTGGGCGTCATCATCTGTCTCGTCGATATTGTCAGTGTCAGCGTCTCCAGCCAATGATCCGTCTGTCTTCTGAACCTCGTCGGAAAGCCTGTTTCTTCCCTGACAGGCTTCACCCTTCTCGAACCTTCCTCACAGTGCTCCCTGCCACTGTGTGTCCTTGGTCGTCCTTCTGCTTCCACCACCTGGGTATAATCAACACGTGCAAGCTGTGTCTCGAGACCTATGGCCGGATCTTTATCTGTTAATATATCCACCTCTCCGAAGGTGGCCCGCCTCACTTTAGTCTGGTGTCGTCGACTGGGATGCAACGGATGGCTGGGGCGACGTCGATAGCGTCGTGTTTGTTGTTTCATGTTTATCGGGCAAGTGTTGCGATTTCAAAGTCAACACGCAGCTGATGTCTTGGGGATTGTGTCATGCTCACGGAAAAACAGAAAATAAATCCGACGAGACAAGAAGTCCAAAGTTACTGAGCTTTAGAGCCTTTGCTACTCCGAGACACTCCTAAACTGACGTCCACCTGGGCATTTACCGATGTTAGACTCGGTCTCCACCCGCAATTCAAGAGACATCGATGGGGCTTTCTCCGTGGGCCGAACCAGGAGAGGAAAGCCTTGCCATATTTGTCTGGTGTGTGCGTACTCCGCATAGTGTGGCCACGACTTTCACCCTTGTACTCGAATGTGCGTGTTGGCCGGGCTGACATTCGTCGCCGTCTATGTGGCGGCCTAATTCCATGTCTGGTTTGCCAATCAATCCACCCTCCGCAATTTTGTTAGTGTTAGGACCACAATCTTCCTTGTTCCGGAAAAAGATGATGTTATAACTCATACCACTCTGTTGTTGGGTGCTGCCCATGCTTGAGGTCAACTGGTCTTCCAGGGCTTTGAGCATGCACACGTGGTGCTGGGTCAGGCTTTATGTTGCTCAGCCTAACCAACAACATTGAATTGCACTGCCTCTTGCTTAAATGGATTTGTGGATTTTGTAAACAGCGACTATAATTGCCTTGCCTCAACACTGTGTTGTGTAATTATACTCTGGCAATAAACAGTGTCTCGTCCCTATCAGGCGGTGCAGAATAAGTTATCGTTGAAGGCACTGGGGTAAAGGTACGCCGTCACGTTATTGATGTCTCTCCTCGACCCTACAAAATCAATACTGCCCTAGGATAGGAAACAAAGCAATTATCATGCTGGACGTCCGGCTTTGGCACTCACTCATAATTGGACAATGACATTGCCAGTATACCTGTGGACCAGAACCAAAGCGTAGAAGAAAGCCTATCCCGCGTTATTGTCTGGATCTCAAAGGGCATTGTCAATAGCAGACAGCCATGTTGGCTCTAAGCTAGAGTCAAAGGAGACAGAGGCATATATAAACCCGGACTTCCCCGGTGCCTATTCGATCTTTATACTGATCTCTCCTCAACTCAGGCTGCAACTGACCTTTCAAAACTAACCCTCAGAACTCACAGAAAACAAAACCAACAAATCTCTTGGAACAACACCCAAAATCAGGCATCATGTGTAAGTGGACAGCCACCCTCTACCGCTGCGAGCACTTCACACTCCGCATCACCGAGTCCTGCGGCTCCCAATGTCTAGGCGTAGATCAGCTGACCTTGGTACTCAAGAAAAACGGCGGCGTCTTCGACTGGTGTCCCCACAAGTGCGGGAGGCTCATCGAGGCCGGTCGTCAGAGCGAGCTTGTCGCCCGCAGCCAGGCCCCTGGCAGCGGGCAGACCGACATGGAGACGTTTGACAAGATGTACCTGCTGGCTGGTGGAGGGGAGGAGGTTAGGGAGAACGATTACAGTATCCACGGTATGGGCTTCGCGGATTTCATCATTGCTCTGACTTTTGGCATGTCTCGCTTGAATGACGGTGAGGGTATGTAAGTAAGTAGACCTCTTTTTGCTGCTGGCCAGTCTGACCTCAATAAATTTGCACAGCCGAGTGGCTACTGAAGAATAATTTTCTAAATCCAAAGTATTTTACTGCAATCAGCGAGTAGTTCCCGAGTTGTGCTTCTGTGCCGAGGTCCTTGAACCAAATTATTGAATTCGTATATATAAATGCATTCGCGCCTCCCAGCCTCCCAGTCTTCTAGCCGGTCAGACCATTTCATTCCTCGGCCGCAACAGAAGTGCGCAGCCCGGGGCCATGGAACTGGATGAGGTAGCTTCCGTAGGCCTGGTCACACAGCGTTTCGTAAACTAGGAAAGCGGTGGCATGATGAGTGTTGCTCTGTCAGAGTCAAAGAGGTAAAAAGCTCTCAAGGGTACGTGGAAGACTTGGCCACCTGAGATGGAGGAAGCGCATATTGTCCAATATGCATTCAAATTAACAATTAGGAGTGCCCTTGCATAGAGCCAGCCCATTGGTATACCTCAACGGCCTTCAAATCTCCGGTCCACATACTGGCTTGACCTGGGCCACCAACACTTCCACCACCCCTCAAACCCTGCAGACATGCCTTAACGTCCTCATAGGCGCATAATATTTCCCACACCCCCGACACCGACTCAGGTCACACAGGGCAAACGTTTCTTCCTCCCATCTCGGGTTCCCCCTAGCATCCCACACGTCGAGAAGGCCATTCATCTTCAGGATTTGTTGGTTGCCTTCATAGTCCGACATATCTGACTGTAAGCCGTCACCGCTGTCGTCGCTTGTGGCCCGAGATACAGGTGTCGGAGTAGCAGTGTCAAAAGGCTGGTTGGCGGCACGTTGATTTCGATGTTGATTCTGATGTTGATTCTGAGGTTGATTTTGACGTTGATTTTGATGATGATGTGATTGTGATGGACGTTTTCGGTCATGTGTACCAGCATCCCTCACGTATGTAGGCTGTCGTCCATCTCTCGAAGAGGCTGGGTTATGCAGGCCAGGTGTTGTTCGCGACGACCGCTTCACACCATGTTTCGCTACAGCAGTCCTCCTCCTTGAAGGCGTAGGAAGCATCGACTTCTGCCCGTCATCCGAGTAGCACCCGCCTTCATCGTCACGATCGTCCTCGTCCTCGCTACTTTCACAAGCCACCCCACGCGCGGCTGGAAAGATACTGCGCGTGATCTTCCTAGCCGAGTGCAACATCTTCTTCAGCGGCGTTCGTCCCTTATTCCTCAGATTGGCAGTGACGAGTGGTGATCGATTCGGGGTCGTCGGGGCGCTTGCTTGGGCAGACTTCGCTTCTGGGACGTGGCGGTGTCGAGACGCTGGGGGGTGAAGAGAGTGTTGATGTCTGTGGGCTCGATGCTCTTCACGGTCTCGCCTAGTCGGTGTGTTCTGATGACGGCTCTTGTCGCGTCCATGGTGGGGCTCCGCATGTCCCGCGTGTGTCGGGTTGCCATAATGACGAGGAAGATTTCTTGAGTCCAGCTGTCAGTTTGGTGTGTCTTCAAGGTTGGGAGGGAGATCAAAGAGAAGGCGAGTACTTGCTCTTCTGGAGATTGGAAGCCAACACTATAGGTCGGAGTCGGAGCGAATTGCATCCTGCTGTCACCGGGTTGGAGGCCCCATCGACCGGTACCGTAGTTGCCACCCCAGGTATATGTACTCCACGGATTGGGCGCCCTGTCGCCTGGAAGTGGAGTGTTATAGCAAGCGTAAGGGACAGCGTAAGGGACTTGCTGAGGGTCGTATCCCCAAGCTTGTGGCGGTGGCATTGGCCGCGGAGGCGCGTACTCGAAGCCATTCACGCGGTAAGGAAGCTGCGTCGGAGGCATGCTTGGATAAAAGGCGAGGCCATGAGGAGGTTGGGAAGGGTCGAAAATTGGCTGGTTGTACTGAGACTCTGAAAAGGCTCGATGGAGAAGGAAGTCTTGGTCTGTGTCCATTGTGATCACTGATGGCTGAGAAAGATTTTCCTGAAGCTTTGAATTGGAAGAAAATAAAGCCAGGTTAAACTTGAGATCAAACAGATGCAGGGCACAGACTATTCCAGGTGAGATGTGAGCCCAAGCGAAAGGACTTCACACAAACAGTGCTCCTAAAAGAAAGATATCGAAGGTGAAAGCTGTACTTGAGACTGATATAGGAGCGCGTTCCAGGCACCTCCTGGGCCAGTAGGTAGACGCCCCATGCTTGCGGTCGCGCCACGCCCCCCTTTGAGGTCACAATCGGGCAGTGCACTGGTTCATCTGAATGTGTCTCATTGGAAATAGAAGGTGCTCTGGCCTTTAGCCCTCCTTCAATCTGCTAAAGCTAATGGCTCTTGAAGTACCCGATCAGTGCCAGGCATGTCAGACGCGATAATAGAGCCATAGACACTAACCCTTCAATGAGGAGGCCCAAGGTCCATTTGAGTGAGGGTCAATCACCAAACAGAAAGAAGCTTCACTATCCGTGAGCTGCTTGCGTTGCACTCGATGGTTGTTCCTATTAGTAAAACACTTTACCCCAGCAACCATCCGCGTAGCGAACATACGACCAGGACCCTAGTTTGAAAGCAAAGTCTCGCGCACTATAATTCATTCCTGCCCAGCAACGCCCACAGGAAACGCCGACGCTATGCACCACAAACCCTAAGACCTACCGATACAGCGGCCGTATATATCGATGCATCCTGAAAAGGGTACTCTTCCAGACATCCATGCAGCCAAGAACGACCAACCAATCACTGGGAAATCCAGTGAATGATCAGTCTCCTCCATTTGCAGACGTGCAACCGTACCCCAGAGACCGCCCAGTGACCAGTCCTGCCGTTGTAGGCCAGACGCAGCTTTTCACAAAACGGACCAAATCTCAGAAAATCCAGATGGTGACGTTGGAATACCGGTGCCGTTGAAGTACCAAGGAGAAGGATGACCGGACGCCTGTGTATTCCGCCATATACGTCTCCAATTTCGTGGTATTAGGCCCTACTTCCACAGATACTGGAACCCGTACTTCCTAGGCCTATACCAGCACATTTGTGTCCTGAGCTAAGACGGATGTAAGGGCTGGCTCGAGGTGGTAGGATATCGTGACTTCCATAAATAATGAATGTCAGGTTCGCAGGGTGGAACTTTTCGCCGAACGCCCACATAGAAAGGACCGTATTCGAGACTGATTTCGTGGATGAGAACCCTAAGGACAAAACACATTCGATGGCCAATACGGCTGGCCCATGAATAAAAACAGTTGTCGAGAGCCAGAACAGCACCAGCACTGCCGCCCATGTGAAAGTCAGTCGGCTGGACCAAGAACGACACCCAATCTCGCAGCCCATACATACGGGCTGGGAAAATGAGCCAGGTTGCGAACGAAATGGCACGATATCAGTTCCTAGTCGACGATGACAATATTTGAGAGCCGAGAGACTTGGCGAAAACGGCGACTCGAAGCAACACGCACACCATGATCACGACGAAACGCACACGGAGCGAGAGGATCCGAACCAGATCCCGTTCCGTCAGCGAGCATGCCGAAAGCAATGGTTCGAGGGCCGAACAACGAGGCATGTCCGAGCATGAATTGGTTGCTGCACAGATGGACGGTCGTAACTTGTACGCAGTTGGAGGACATTGATCCAGGCCTTGTTCCATACTATTTCCTGTGGGAAGATCGCAGGTCCTCAATACTGAAGTCCAGTTGGCTGGAGTGGTAAACGTGGCCAGGCGGATGGTTCGCGTCAGTATACAAATTGTCGATTCCGTGCTGGTGGAAAGTAGTTGATTGTGTGCAGCCAAGAATGTGGTCCAGACCGGGTGGGTTGGTAAGACGGAAGACGCCGTATCTAATTAAGGTGTAAAGTTAGTATCGCAGTCAAGACATAACAATGGGTGAAGCGGCCGGCACGAAAGGAACTTACGATGGATCAGACCTGGGAGCACAAACAATGGCAATGCTCTCGGGCATCATGACCTGGTATCCCGACTGGGTGTGCAAATCTCTGGAGCTCATGAAGCACGTCTGGGTTGGGTGCGTGTGGATCCACCCGAACACCATGAGGTCCTCCTTCATACAGAACTCTATGACGGACTCTTCGTTATCTGTCTCGCAGGTATCACTCGTGCAGGTCTGTTGAGGAATGACGAGACAGCTGACGAACAGCGCGTTGTTAACGGATGTCCCGCACAAAATTCCGCACATTTCGAGGCCCTTTCGTGTGTTTGGTGCTGCAACACGGAGGAACTCCTCGCGCAACATAGCAGGCAGGAAGATTGGCCGGATCGGCGTGTCATTCTCGAGGTAGGCGGCTGGGCGGAAGGTGACGCGTTCTTTCCGATCCATTGTTGGCTTCGGTGGAAGGTCTGGAGCTTGTGACAGTACTGTCGGTGGCGGCGTGTTGTAGTTTGAGTAGATGGGCTCCTTACTTGGTCGTGGAGGTGTTGGTTCTGTGCGATACTCGGGTTGATATAATGGTTCCTTCGTCGGTCGTGTAGGGGGATGAAGAGGTCGGGGGTCGTATGTTTCACCAGTCGAGCTTTGGTACGGTTGCGCCGAGGATCTCGAAATAGAAGGGTATTTGTAAGATGGTGGTCGGTCGTAGAAGCTGTAGTTGCTTGGTCGCGAAGAGTGGCTTTCCGAACTAGGCGGTCGTCCGGCTTGCTCTGTCTCGTCAAGTCTGCGGCGGGCAGCGTCCATGTTGCGCCTGATGTCTTCACTGTCATCATGAGCGTGCCTTCCGTGTCGTGGCCCAGCAGTATCCCAGTTATCCCACAGTCCAGAGCCACGTCGCTCTAGCTCCTCCTCTTCAGAGATACCGGCCTGACGGACCGCCCTTCGAGCATCGTCTCGCCGTTGAAGTTCCTGTTTCGCAAGGTTTACTGCAAGGTCCTGATTCTCTCCGGCATCCAGTAGCTTTGCCTGCACTTTCGGGTTCCACGACAATGCTGGATCCCTCGCCGCCAGCTTCTCGTAGGGAGACTTCTCGCCCTCCAGCTCCGTCGAGGGGTCGAGCTGGCTTGCATGTATCTTGACCCACTCATCATAGGCCGCAGTAATCTGAGGCTTGAGTTTATCAAGTTGCTCCAGTACCTTGATGCAACGTGCGTTCAGAGGCTTCAGCGCCTTCTTGCCCTCGGGTGTTTTCGCGTCAGGGTGCTTTGGGAGGTGCTGTAAGACGAGGGTCGAATATCGGAAAAGGAGGAGGTATGCTTGGGTCAGATTTCCCTCTTTAATGTATGTAGTTCCCTGCGCGATACCCTTGAGTTAATCGATTGCAGCAGAAGAGAGGGGCCGTGGGGACAGGGTTGGGAAGTGTACCTGACGAAGGAGAGTATCGGAGGCGCGTAGCCATGACTTCAGAGAGATCAAGGCATTGAACTGAAACTTGTCGGCCTGCACTGAAATCTCCGTGATGCTCATGGGCCGGTCTGGCAAGGTCCAGGCAGTATCCATGTTTACCAGTGGTATGCTATCAGGAAGCCTCGAATCTCGAAGCCAAAAAATAGAGGCCCGACCTGGGGACAACGACTGCTTGGCTGCTCGGGCGGGGAGGATGGTTCAGTGGCAGAGCATTATGCTTGCGGGCGTGGATTACAATACAAAGAGTTGCTTTCACAAAGAGTTGCTTGCTCTCCGAAGGAAGGGTGGATGGAAGTGACAATGTAATGGGCCAATACGCCACAGGCTGGTATTTCTTGCAACACTTGGGCTTCAAGTGTAATACGTATACGTAGAGAAGGGCCGAAAAGAGAAACAAGAAGTAGGATATTTCCAAGGCTGTCTCTCGTCGATCGATGGTGTGTGTGTGTTGATGTTGATCTCCCCCCCAAGATTAGATCTTGGGCTGGCAATCGTCGCTGTCGATCAGGCGCAGACGCGCATGTGTCAGAACCCCGCGGTACAGCGAGGACCCCCTGTCGGCCGGGGCTGTTAGTGGGCCCAGGCGCCCAGATGGTGCCTTGCTACAGTACCGGGTACCGCGTGATGAGGTAAGCATAATGATAAGATAAGATAAGACGCCCGTTCAACATCATCTCATCATTGTAGGAGAGACTTCGAGACAACAAAGGGATGAACACCACCGCATATTCTTGTAAACTGCTGAATTCTTCTTTTCTGGTCCATTTACCGCAACTCCTCTCCCCCTATATTTAAAGCGTGTGTTTCCACCCCTGGCCTTGGTGATGGCATCTAGATGTCCTTGGTCCTGAGCCTCTTCATGTAGCTCATGCCTTACTGCCCATAGTAATCCCATCCGTACTGGATCCCTCGATACTCGCGTCTTTCTGCAAGCTTACTTTTGCTCCATCCTTCTCTCCTCCATCCTCCTCTCCTCCTCCATCCAGCGGCCGCGCGGGAACAAGGTCTACAAACCCATCCTGTGTTCGGGACTCTATAACAGATGCAATGCGATAAGACGACCTGTCACAATGAATCTGCATGAAGAGTGTCCCATCCCTTCCCACCATTCTTTGGCGCACCCACCACTGGCCCACAGGCGGCGTCGAAATCCACCGCACTTCCGTGCGCAAATTATCCTGTCCTTCATAGAACGGGCGCCAGCAATTCAGCAGGGTGGTTAGGTCGGACGGAAAGAACCTGTGAATAGAAAACCTCGTTAGTAGTCTCAATAGCCAGATCCATAGAAGCCGCAACCTTACTCAGTGTTGCGGTTATTTCCGAAAGCTAGTCGTTTTATCCCGATGCGATTGTAATATTTATAGTTGATATCCTTCATCCGGTATACATATACTTGGCGTAGGAATTTCCAGCTGTTCGGATATATTGGTTCCTTAACACGGAACTCCAGGTAGCGCCGAAGGCCAGAAGTTATGCAGTATGTCTTGGTGAACCATGACTTTGGTATATACCACGGTAATGTTTGCAAACCCATCTTGCATCCTTCGGGATTTCGCCTGCCCGCGAAGTTGTTCATTTCTTGTGTTATACGGCCACAGACATCCAATGCCCAGTCCTCACGGAGACGGTCCAGTTCATCGTGGTATGCATCAAGAGCTGCCTTCCACTCCGGGCTGATATCAATGTTATGAAAAGCATAGGTTTTCCGCGGTTCATCTTCAGAAAAATGAGAGGATGCAGGCTGCGGGTGCCGCGAGTTGACATAGGCGTTGACTTCGTGCACAAAGTTCATGCGATTACGGTGGGCCATTCTGCTCGAGGGGGGGGGGGGGGGCTGCTTTGACTTAGCAGGATGTGTGACCGTTGATGTAGTCAGGATGATTCAATGGAAGCCAGCTTGAGACGTGAAGTGATGGCCTCCGTAGTTGCGGTATCCTATGCCCTTTCTTGTAAGTGACAGGAAGCCAAGAACCTGAGGATGAACTTGGCCCTTCGTGTCCTTTATGGTTGCAGGTGATATCTGGAGCCTAATTCCTGAGGGTCTGATCCTTCTAGTGTTGGCCGGTTTCGTGCGCCGTGTCGATGCGTGTCAGCGCTTTAAATCAAGAACGCTGCATGTGACACGCTGAATCAGTGTTTTCGTCAAATCTCGGAGGACAGTGCCCAGGTGGTGCGTCCAGCTTAGCATCAAATACTCACACGCGCTCAATAGCGTGGGCCAAAGCCGATTTCAGCACCTACGAAGATATGGCCCGGGGTGAGCTGTCAGAGCCGTTGATATCCGGTTCGGCCTGTACAACTCAGCCAGGGCTGCTCCCAGTCCTATATGCGTGCCTTTGTCCTGTAGTCTTGTAGTTTTCATCCTATTCTCCCAGTCTATACTCTCCCAGTCTACACTCTCCCAGCCTCCCAATCCTGTTCTCTCTCAACCTTCTAGTCGGTCACTCTCATACTCACTATCCTCCTGTCTTCATGAACTTCCTATATGTTTGATCTCTTAATCTCTTGTTCGGTCAAGCAGCTATGGGCTACTAGATATCCTTTGATTCTACCATCTAGGAAACTACTGACCCGAGGATCTCTATACAAACAGAGTATACCAATTGTAGAGACAAGACTACTCTTTCGGTAGTAGTACCTGTAGTATTAGCTATATTCCTACAGTCCAGCTGGAATACTGCAATTAGTATCGTTGTTTGATGCTGCAAACATCGATTTTGAAGCGACCTTCCCTTCCCTCCCGCCACGAACAAAGTATAACTCGCTGCTCGCTCATTGCTAGTTTTTAATCGCCATTTGTTGAAGGGCAAATCATCTTCGTTTCGTCATCGGAAGAGCGCTGAATCAGCCCATTCAAAACCAAGACACACTACGTTTGGGCCTTTCCGGCGGCTTCCTCCATCTGCGGTCCTGTCAGCTACAAGTTTCAGTCTTCAGATTCTTGTTTTGGTGACGCCCATCTCCAGAAAATTATTCTGAACCGAGGCGAAGTCGCATACTAGCTGACATCCTCCATCTTCGCGAGCTTCTCCGACTTGGAACTTCCTTGTGTTCACGAAACCCGGTCTGAAGACTTACTTACGAAGACCAAAGCCTGCTGTGCAGGGAATACCTAGGCACGTCCGCTCTTTGTAAGCTACGTATTGCCCCGTCGGTGCGCGGACGGCATGGCCCACGCCACCGTAGTATTGACAATCCTATTCGCATGTTGGTAATCAACTTTAGGGGTATTCAGACTGGATGAGGCGGCAGGGGGTGTGGCTTGGCCTAGATCCTCCATGTCAGTACCAATGTGCATGTTGCCTAGCGCTATATAACCGGGATGTGGATTGAGGTGTTATTCTTACTCTTCCCAACACGGCAATCATCTATGAGAACACAAGCTTCAGCATTGTTCCCATAGACCAGCATACCCAATGAGGGGAGCTGAATTAACGCACGGTTGTATCGGGGTTGGTCTACGAAGTCATACCAGTTGACAGATTCACCAGTAAACTCAACTCAGCATGATTGAAGAATCCGTGGGTACAGAGCTTACGGGGGTGGTCTTTGCCCTTGAGGGCTTGGTTGTTTCCTTTCGAACAATTATCCGTCATTTAAAAACCACTACACTCTGCAAATACATCAATGTGTAGGAGTTCAGGAGCTGATCGCGAGACTACTCACTGCCTGGAGCCACTATACGTTATAAAGCATCTCACTTGTGTAACTTCTGTGATCAGAAGATTACCTCAGTACTTACTCGTATTCTTGGTATGGACTGTTCGTTTAGGAGCATTGTCACCTGAATGACCTATTCTCCAAGACAATTGTAATTGTGCATATGGGTTCAGTGTACCAAGTTAAACAAGGTATACTGGAGGCAGAGTAATTTCACTTACAAACGGACAGACGGCTCTCTTGGACTTGAACTTATTCACAGGCACTAAATCAGTATATATCCACTACAGCTCGCATGCGGTAGTTGGGTATACGTACGGATTCTGTTGGTAGGGCTAGGGGTGACACAAATACGATCGATCGTACAGTCTGTTGGCTTGGGGTTGTGTGTGTCTATTCTCTACCATACCGCGCCGCTGATTATTTTAAAAACGCCCAAGGCACGCTGCCTTAGCTAGAAACTGTAGCTGATTGAACTTGAAACGGAAAGACCGTTTTCAAACACGTAGGACCGTTTCTAGACTTGAATACATCTTAGGTTATCAAAATCATTTCAAGATTTAAACTGTTTCTAAGTATCTCGATCGTTTCTAGGTACCTCGATTATTTCGTACCTAGACTCGTCTCGTATGAATCATTTCGTTACCTTTATCGTTTTTAGGTACCTAGATGTAGAGATCTCGGCTAGGTATGAAGTTTTACCGTTCGAGAGTAACTTACTTAGTCTACCTACGTAGCTACTTTAAGGTCTGAAGGTCTTGAAGGTCTGTCTTAAAGGTCTGTCTTAAAGGTCTGTCTTGATGGTCTTGATGGTCTTGATGGTCTTGATGGTCTTGATGGTCTTGATAGTCTTGATGGTTTTGATAATCTTAAAGGGAAGGTCTTGAAAGGAAAGTCCTGTAAAGGTTGTTGCCTTGAGATCTTGAAGGGAAGGCACCTGGTGGGAACCTTGGAAGGCACCGTAGTAACCTTCCAAGGTTCCAAGGTTGCTTGGAAGGCACCTGGTACCTAGGTACTTAAAGATACAGAAACCATTTTAGAACGAAGGGACCATTTCAGAATGAAGTGACCATTTCAGTATAAGGTACCATTTCAGAATAGTGAACAATGGCTGACTGAACTTGAAGCCAAAACCGTTTTAGAGCAAGTAAACGGTACCTCTGAGCGTTTTCAAAATAATCGTCGCCGCGGTATGGTAGGTTTGAAGCCATCTACAGGCCTAGTGTAGAAACCTATCTATAGGCCAGGCGGCCTAACAGTTCTGCCGCCCTGCCGAGGCGGCAGGCCTGACCGCCTGCCTGATTAGGCAGCGTTCCACAGATTCTGCTCTGATCCATACCGCGCACTAGTAGGCTGCAAAGGGCATTATAGTGATCTTCACAGGTAGAACGGTAGGTTTACTAACCTAGTGATGATTTCTAATTATAACAAACTATCGTTATAAAGACCTTTAGGTTAAGGTCGATAAGACCTTAAAGGAGACCTTCTCTTAGGGACTATTTTAACCTTTACGGTACCTTTATAAGTGTAACGGAGGCCGTTTTCTAAAGATAGTTGTAAGCCTAAAGGGGACCTTTTAATCGAGGTAGACTTATTTAGTCGAGGTGGACTTATTTAATCGAGGTATACTTATTCTCGAGGTAATTATAAAAGGAAGGTACGATTCCTTTTACGAAGGTTGTTTACTTTAATTAAGGCCGCCCCGGGAGGTTTATATACGTACTACGCTAAGGCACGAAGACTGACCGTTAAAGATTCTCTTTACCGTTTAAATACGTTAGTTCCCTTACGATTCGAAGGTTTATGACGAGGGCTTCGATTGATTTTGATGATTGATCTTGATGATTAATCTTAATAATTGATCTTGATGATTGATCTTAATTGATCTGGAGGGCTGGCGTACTTACCTTTAATATTCGGTCTTAGGAAATCTAGTGATAGATTCTGGTAAACTCTTTCGAGAAGGGAAGGCACCTACGTAAGCCGTTAAAAAGGTATCTACGTACCTAAGTACCTAGAAATAAGGTAGCCTTAACAGAAGAAGGATCGCCATTTCTGAAAATAAAGACCTTACCGTCGAACCTACCTTTTTCGATAAAGATTACCTTTCGTACGAGTCTATTATTTTACTCCGTGATCGTTTTTCCAGAAAGTCTATTACTAACTTTCTAATATAGTTATATATATACAAAATTGTTAGTAATTTGAGTAAACTATTAGCTAATTAATTACCTACCCGTTAAAGTGCCTGTCTTAAAATGTAGGTCCTGAGATAGCCTTCTAACTCTAAGATAGATTTCAAACTCTGGGACTAGTATTCTATTGGCGAGGGTCCTAGTGATTGCCATTACACCCCACCAGTGCGCGGTATGGATGGTTAAAGATCATCAAACAAAGTTCAGGGGCGGGGCCACACAATAACATATTAATTGATCATGGTTGTTCTACCATGCAATCCCAGGGAGGAACGGAGATGATTTCTGGAGCTGCCTTGTAAGCTCAAAATCAAGCCACACATGTATCAGAGGCGATCGCCGATGGGCTTCGGAGAGCGGTCACACATGGTTGGCAAGGACGGTATTGTTTAATTTTATAGAAAGGAAAGATCCCTCGTGAAATAATATGTACGTGAAGATCTTGCTCTTGTTCAATTTCGAGCGGCAACATTCTGTTGTTGGCACGGTTGTGTTCACTAATATTTGATAGGCAAGACTGGGCACCAAGTTCACCTTTGGTGAAGTGGGACATATGTGGGCGGAACAATCTTGATTTGTATACCAAATAGCTGATATCAAATCATGAAATGTGGTCTACTCGGAGAGCCGTACCAAAAGGTTCCGGTCCGCTCCGTAGCCATCAATGGTCAATTCGTTGCCCGGGACTCGGTCCAACGAATTGCCAGATTGTTCCAAGGCAGCATTACGTCCGTAGAGACACAGCTCTCGTGACTGCTTGCCTTGCCCATGAGGAGCTCAACGATTGGGGGTGCCAACATTGAAGGTCTTGCAAGGCAATTTGTGCCCGTTCCCCATCCTCATGCTCGCCCAAGCCGTTGGTACGCCGTATGGCAGTCCATGTCTGTGAGATCCAATCGCCAACAGACTCGAAGCAACCAGAAGTAGACTTCGTAGAGGCTTTGCATACCCTGCATAACCACCTGCCAAAGGCCGAAGCAGTTTCCCATATGCTTTTCCCCAACGGCTTGCCAAAATGCTCCAGTATCCATCCGAGACAACTCAAGATACTAGATCCGTCCCTGCGTAGAATTTCTAGTAACTCTCGAATCTTGAATGATAGGAGGCACAGATTCGCAACAACGCCGAGACCGCCGAAAGTGATCCCACAAAAGAAGCTCGTCCGGTACTCAGAGCCACGGATGACGAACAACGTCACAACGGCCGCCAAGAGAGAGTCGAAACTGAGATACGGAAGCCAAAAGACTAATCGAATCAAAAGCTTGCCTCTGTTGTTGTTGAGCGGTTGAGCGATCGGGAAATTGTCGCGTTCACCGAAAATCTGTAGCAGCATGTAAGTAAAGAACAGCATGATAACGCTGCTGACAAAGGAAATGCCTAGAGAGGCGTTAATCAGGGCAGTGCCCAGGGTTTCACCATTTTCCCTGCTCTGTTCGAACAGAAACAAGGCACCGGCTGCGGTGAGAAACGCAATCACTATTGGGATCATGCTGTTGAGAAACTCGGCTTGATTCTCTGTTCACAGAGGGAAGGGAGCCATGTTGGGAGATGAACGTGAATATAAGTCAAAAGTTTGAGATGGCACCTGGGTGAATTTCAATGAGGCCTTCGGGCAACGTGATTGTATGAAACTTGATTGTATCGTCAGTGTATCTTGTTCGATGTTGCAGTGGTGAAGGAGAAATCAAAGATGCGTAGTAGGACGTGTTGTTGTTTTAATGTCGGTCAACATTGTGCTCACGGGCATCCATTCGTGCCTTCCAAGCCAATATCGGGAAACAACAGGTCATGTTTGCTCAATTGTCGTAACTATACCGGAGTCTACCGTCCAAGGCAAGGCTGGGGAAGGTTAGAATAAGCTCTAGTGACTGCTATTGGGTGCCCTGGCGGACTGACTTGCGCTGCACCTTCCACAGGCACTGCTTAGACAGAGATTGGTGAGATCATTCAGTAAAGTTAAAGTGTCGCAGGTGCGTACTTAAGTAATGAGAACTCTGGCTGCAAGACCAATAGCAGCTGCACATATACAGGCCGGTTTGGGAAGAGTAAATACCTAGGTACCTAAGTCGGTGATTAGCAGTAACGACGTTGTACTGTACTTGGGCTCTGCTCATCAGGGTCCCAGGACACACTGATTAACAGTATGGAGTATCTACTGGGAAATATCCTTCATTAAATCCAAGGTCTCACTCTTGCTGATATGATACTTTTCGAGAAGGACGCGCACGTATTGGTTATACAAGAAAGAATCGAGGATGGCAAGGTGAGGTGCAGAGATGCACGGCTTTGCTTCGGCTAGTCTGTCAGCCTTGAAGCCATGTAGACTGAGTGGTAGTTTGTTTTCAATTCGGCACGATGGAAGGAGTACGGGATTTATGCCCGGGCAGTGTGGTGGTCACCTATTTACTTAAGTATTTACTTAAGTACGTATTAGATATGGGCGTGTTCGCGTGCAAAGGAGAGAACCAGCAGCATCAAGGTACTTTACGGGATGAAAACAGATCCCACTTGTCTCCATGCCTGGAACTGGTTCGTTTGAAACTGGTCTTGCGACCTCTATTGTTTATCAAATAGTTCATACGGAGGACCGTCTTGGGGTCAAAGTGACTCCAGTGGGGTGGGAGGCAAGTTATACATGTACTCGGTGGGGGGTGGCGGGGGGGGGGTCTCGGATCCGGTTTAAGTGGATTTCGGATCCGGACTGGAGAGGAGCTCCGGACCTCACTGCATTCAGCCTCCCTCCAGGGCTTCACAATACCAGATGTGGGTCCAAACCAACAACATTGAAAACATAATGTGACTGGACTTTGCACTTCATTCGATAATCTGGCTATTAGAAAGGTTTGGAGCTTGCTCCCGCTATGATACCAGGCAAGTCTGTCAATCCATTATTCTGTCGCTGTCGCCAATTCACCAGACCTCACCGCCTCAACCGTATATATCGCTGGACAATCAAGATCCAATGGAGCCTCATTCAGGTAGGTATTTGGCCGCTGTGACAACACTATATGGAGAAGAACCAAGCTGACAATGATTTGTCTGTTGATTGACGTGTATTACTACCGGTTGTTTAATACACCCATCATACTATGGTTTACGCAAAACAGGCGGAGCACCGTGAAGTCAGTCCACTTCTGAGAGCATCCCGCGGCTCAGATGTGAATATTCAGTACCAGTTGACGGATAAATATAGAGGACCATGACGTGAAACTGAACCAGCAGCATGGGAGCCAACCAGCCACCAGAGTAACGAATTATACAAGACAAGAAAAAAAACCTTCGTTCCGACCCACGGACCTTGGAAGGCCCGAATGCTGACGAGGCAAATTGTTCAATGTTTGGTGCTGTTTTGACTCCCGGTCAAGGGCCTCTGCGCTCATCTCCGAGGGTCGGGAAAAGTCGGAACAAGACCATGAAATGAAAACTCAATGCACCCGAAATTTCACCGTGCTGACGGTGCCACTGTGCCACAACTTTGGGCCCGATAAGCCACCTGGGCCTGAGAACGTTGCCCTCTGAACAGCCAATTCTGACGAACTTTTGGCATGATGTCTCTAACCACCAAGACCACCTAGGCGCTTACCTCCTGCTACTTCCGGGTCTCGCCCAAGTTTTTGATCCACATCCCAGTGTTTTCAATCTTCCCAATCTTCCCAGTGGTCCCAGATGTCCCAGATGCCCCAGTGTTGTCTCAAACAAACCAACTCCCAGTCTGAAGACCCCCACGGCCTGTTTGCCTACCTAGGCAGGCTAGGTATGTAGGGAGGGCCACTATATACTACACACTACACTGACACTACCTAGATATAGTGTTACAGTGCATATACACCTAGGTACCTAGTTGGTAGGTACACAGGTACAGTAGCCAGCTTTACTGCAATCTAGAACCCTGTTGCTCTTTTTGTCTTTCTTGTTCGTGTCGCCGTAGTCTCCCGATCTGGGGGCCCATGCTGGCCATACCGTGAGATGCCAAAACACGCCACCATGCAAACAGTTTGAGGCTCCTTCCGCCTCGGAACATGCCCGTTCGCATTTTTCGTGTCTGGTTGCCATTGGTGTCCCTTCCAAGGTTGTCTTGGACGAGGCTGTAAGGCTGCTGTGGCTTTTTCTGGTCTGTCGATATAAAATCCTGCCCTTCCTTGGGTCGAGGAGTGGTCTGCCTTTTGTTAGTCAGTCGGTCATCATCAACATCTACAACCTCATACATCTCACAAACTTCACAAATAATCTCACAAATTTTATAAAACGAACGAGCATTTCTCTTCTAGTCCGTTTAAACACACATTCACCATGGACTCCAACATGACAAAACTGAACGCCCTTCTCGACGCTAAATGTCGAGGTAAGCAGTCCTCCTTCTCAGATACACATCCATCCATCCACCATAAACACCACCAACTAACACGCACGCCCAGAAACCATTGAGACCTCCTACCCCCTCTTCGTCATCCACACCAACCACGTCGCCACCATCCCGGACGAGACCATCTTCCACCTCTGCCGGTGCATCTTCGCCTCGGCCCTGCAGAAGCTGCCCGTGGCCAACCAGGACGCCATCGACTTCCTCTGCCTGCGGCGCATCCTCTCGGCCGTCTTCGACGCCGACCACCGGGCCTTCGTGCTCGACGAGGCCGACCCGCGCATCCTGGCGTCTATGGACCCCGACGCCAAGGCCTGCATCTTCGCCCAGGCCATCGCCGGCATCGTCTACTTCCTCCGCAAGGTCGCCACCTGCAGCGCCACCCTGTCCCCCGACGTCTTCGAGGCCAAGCTGCAGCGCTTCGCCGCCGGCGAGGAGAGGGCGAGGATGCTCGAGGCCATCGAGAAGAGCCCCGTGTGGTCCAACTGCTTCGAGAAGGCCCACATCGGGAACATGATCATGGATGCCGTCAACGGGAAGTCTGTTGCTGGCGCTGATGTCGTTGCCGTGCCGCAGTACAAGAAGGAGGGTGCCGACCATCCTACCGTTTCCGTGGCTGAGGTTTTCGAGGGTGATAACACTGAGATCATGAGCAAGCAGCTGTGGGACCACAGCCAGCGGATACAGAGGAACTTCGGCGTCCCGGATGTCTTCACCATCATGGTCCTCAACTAGATCATAGAGGTTCCAGGAACGGGAATGGTACACTACAGGAAGACGGACAGGGTTAGATGGGAAACGGCGCGGGCAGCCTTCCCGCAAGGAAGACACACAGCATTTGGTATTTCGGGGCACTGCATCTTGTGTTATTAAGGATACCGGCGCTCATCTAGATTCATGAGCGAAGGCGTTTGGGTTTGACTTTGGGGCATTTGGGTATCATTTGGTAAAATAGACTACCTCTTCTCTTTTCTGTGCAAATCAAGAATTCAAGATCTCCATTTAAAACACTGCTTTTTGAACATGAGCATGTTGTGGGTATTGTGATATGTCCTGGCCATCGTGACAGTACCTCTTTCATAGGTGAACTAGCTGAAAAACCGACGCATCAACCGATCGACCGAACTTGGACTAAACGTCTTTGTTGGTGCTGCATCCCTCCATGACAACACCATGCCATGCACCCAGCCAGTAATCACTGCTCGTCCTCTTCCTACTCGTCCATCCTCCCTCATGCCTGGGCAGCACCGGCCTGGGGGGCAGCACCAGCCGCCTGGGCAGAAGACTGGATGCTGATGATCTCGCCCTTGATCCTCTCGACCTTCTCCTGGACCTCCTTGATCTGGCCTTCCTGGCGCTCGATCTCCTTGGCGATGAACTCCAGCCGGCCGTTGACGGTGCTCTCGGCCTCAAACTTCTCCTGCTTCAGCAGCACGGGGCCGACCATCTTGTAGATGGCCTCGCCCTCCTTGAGGGTGGCAAACTCCCTCTGCACGCCCGTGTTCTCCTGCTTCTGGGCCTCAAGCTTTTGGCGGGAGGCGACTAATGTTTGCAGTTCTGGAGGGGATGTGTCAGTGAGGTTGACTGGGTGGTGGTGACGAGAAGGTGGTGGGTGGTACCTGTCTGCAGTTGGGTGAAGTCCTCAGAGAGGGAGTGCAGCTTTGCTTGTACGTCGGCCATTTTGGTACTTAGATATGTACAGATCCCGTGTGTGTGTTGTACGGCGTCGAGAGAGTAGTCCAGGTGATGCTCGTTCAGGGGTAGGTTGATGCCGATGAGCTTTTCGTTGTCCTTCTTCCCCTAGAGCACCCGCTGCGTATACGATTGGGGGGTATGAGGTTCAGGGTGAGGTGTGACCTTTTCGTCTAGAGTATCCACGACTTGATGTGAGAACGGAATTTATAGAAGCTGTATAATCTGAAAAAGAGTGCGTTGAACGGCTTGTATTCAAGATGTATGAGACTGAAGCTCCAACAAACGTCGCATGAGCTTGCCTAAATTACACTGGGGTCGATTGCGATGAACAGGGTTCACCAGGCCTGAGACTCCGGTGCTTTTAGTGGTGGGTGGCTACCGCAACCCCGGTAACGTCACTTGTCACTTGTTAACCCCGCCAAACAAGCCGATAAACACTCCAAGTTATTGACCAGCTCAGACATCGTAACCACTCAAACCAAACCAAGAGCCGGTTACCTCAGATCCTCCAGACATCGAACTGGTCAGGCATCTTCCGATTCACGATACGGTCCTCCCCTCAACCCCATCCAGCTTGCCAGAGGGCACCTTTTCGACCCATTTTAATCCTATCCGGCAACAAGATAGACCACCGAGTCTACATAACGACGACGCTCAGATCGATCCTTGACTGACTGACTGACTGACTGACTGCTCTGCCTGCCACTCGTGGCTCGGTGTTGTGTTGTTGACGCCCGTCAATCGCCCACCTACCACAGCTCCTGCTCCTGCTATCGACACACCGACGGTGGCACAAGCACCAGTCGCCAGTCTCCCTCCCCTCCCCCAACACCAACCAGTCACGACCAAGCAGCCAGTAACCGCGCGCCCGCCCGCCCATCATCATGTCCAACACCGACTTCCTAGGCCGCGCGATCGACCAGGTCCGCAAGGCCATCGAGGCCGACAACGCGGCGCAGTACGACAAGGCATACCAGATGTACTACCAGTCCCTGGAGCTCTTCATGCTGGCCCTGAAATGGGAGAAGAACCCCAAGTCCAAGGAGATGATCCGCCAGAAGACGGCCGAGTACATGGACCGCGCCGAGAAGCTCAAGGCCCACCTGTCCGACGCCGATGCCAAGCGCAAGAAGCCCGGCATGCTGGGGGCTAACGGCTCATCGACGCCGGGCACTGCCAAGGGCAAGGAGGACGGCGAGGGCGGTAACGGTGGCGAGCCGGTAGACGAGGACTCGAAGAAGCTGAGGAACGCCCTGGCGGGAGCTATATTGCAGGACCGGCCCAACGTCAAGTGGGAGGACGTGGCTGGTCTGGAGGCCGCGAAGGAGGCTCTGAAGGAGGCGGTTCTGCTGCCCATCAAGTTCCCGCAGATGTTCCAGGGTAACAGGAAGCCCTGGAAGGGCATCTTGCTGTATGGGCCTCCCGGTACGGGAAAGAGTTACCTCGCCAAGGCCCTGGCGACGGAGGCGAAGAGTACATTTTTCAGTGTGAGCAGTTCGGACCTGGTGAGCAAGTGGATGGGAGAGTCAGAAAGGTACGTTGCCCTCCCATTATCAAAGAAAAAGAAAAACAAAACCCAAGACCCGGGCAATAAAGGGGAGAGAGGCTGACAAGAACGGCGCGCGCAACAAACAGACTCGTCAAGCAACTCTTCAACATGGCCCGCGAGAACAAACCCTCCATCATCTTCATCGACGAGGTCGACGCGCTGTGCGGGCCCCGCGGCGAGGGCGAGTCCGAGGCGTCCCGGCGCATAAAGACCGAGATGCTGGTGCAGATGGACGGCGTGGGCAAGGACTCGACGGGCGTCCTCGTGCTGGGCGCGACCAACATCCCCTGGCAGCTCGACGCCGCCATCCGGCGGCGGTTCCAGCGGCGCGTGCACATCTCGCTGCCCGACATCGCGGCCCGGACGACCATGTTCAAGATCGCCGTCGGCGACACCAAGACGAGCCTGAAGCCCGAGGACTACAGGGAGCTGGCCAAGCTCAGCGAGGGGTACTCGGGCAGCGACATCGCCGTCGCCGTGCAGGACGCGCTGATGCAGCCCGTGCGGAAGATCCAGCAGGCCACGCATTTCAAGCCGGTACGTCTCCCCAGAGTTTCCTTGAACAATGCCTATACCTTGCATCACACTAACATCTGCCTTTCTGTCCTGTAGGTAATGGCCGATGGCGTGAAACGAGTGACACCCTGCTCCCCGGGCGAGGCCGATGCCATGGAGATGACGTGGGAGCAGGTCGACACGGAAGAGCTGCTCGAGCCCATTGTCGACTTCAAGGACTTTGTCAAGTCGGTCAAGTCATCACGGCCGACCGTTTCGCAGGAGGACCTCAAGCGGAATCAGGATTGGACACACGAGTTCGGTTCCGAGGGATCATAGGAGGGGAAGGGGCGCGCTGTGGATGTCATGTACAAGCATGCAAGGGGACGAGATGCCAGACGTTGGGCTCTTTCTTGGAGGTCGCCTTTGGGGAATCTCTGGTGTGGGGAGGAGACTTGGAGTGGGCGCAGGAGTGTACTACACAACAAATCATGCCGAGCACGATGTTTGTTGATGTTCATGTCGATATAATCATACCTGATGAAGCAAAGCAGACGGGGGCGTCATGGCGTTATTATCTCTTACAACTGTGCATAGGAACTGGGGGGGTTGGTGGTACAGGACAGGAAACATTGTGGCCAGCCAGCCAGCCAGGCACGAAAATAAAAAGGACACGTAGACTTCGCGATACTTTCTCACGATGAAGCCGATTATTTCAAGTTTTGAATTCTCTTTTTTTCAGTTCCTTCCACCATGGTGCCGTGCCAGTGAGAGACTATCACGATTAGACGGGTTTAATGATGCCCGACTGACGATGGTACTGTACAACATTTTATTGGGCAAAAATGCATGCATGCATCATGCAGAAGAGAGAGATAGTAATAAACCACCAGGCCGCAGATCGGGTGAGCCCAAGCAAGCATAAAAACAAGGAAGAAAGCCAAATTTGTGTCCGTAACTCCGATGCCAGATTCTCTCCCACCCTCTCAACTCCAACAAGAAGACCAACAAGATCAACAGAAACGGGGGCCGGGGAGAAAACAACCGGGGAAGAAAGAGCGAGCGAGCGAGCGAGCTTCTCACGCCTTGAACTTCTTGAAGGCGGAAGCCTTCTTTGCCTGCGAGCGAGCCCTCTGTTGCTTGAGAACAGAGGCCTTTGCCTTTTCCTGCATTGTCTTTTGCCGCTTCAATAGTCGCCTTTGAGCATCACGGATCTTCTTTTCTGTAGCAGGAGCAGGAGCCGTCTGGGCCTTCACCTCCTCGAACCTTCGCTTCTTTTTCTTCTTTTCGCCGTCCTCCACGGCGCAGGAATGATAAGGAAGTTGTTCGGGGGTATCAAGAACGGTGTTGTCGTCCTGGTCGTCAGACCCGGCGACAGCGGGAGGCCCAGACTGGCGTTCAGGGGTGTCGAGAAGCTCGTCTTCCGAAAGTAGGGCTCTCTAAGCCTTCACCTTCTTCTCCTTCTTCTCCTTCTTGTCCTTCTTCTTCTCCTTCTTCTCGCCGTCCTCGCTCTTCCTCTTCTTCTCCTTCTTCTCCTTCTTCTCTTCCGGCTCGTCGATGTCCATGGCGTCAGACTTCCTCTTCTTGTCCTTCTTGCTCTTCTTGGCGGCGGGCTCGTCCTCCTTGGCACCGTGTGCGTCAATCATCTCGGTGTCAATGGCCAAGTCATCGTTGCCGTCGCCCAGAATGGCAGCCATAGCGTTGGCCATGGCCTCCTCGTTCTTGATGGGCTTCTTGCCGGTGGCGTAGAACTCCAGACGGTCCTCGAGCTGCTGGCGCAGGACCTCACCGAATCTTGCCGAAGGGTGCTCGGAGAAGTTGTCGATACGGGAAGCCATACTGCACTTGTTGGCGAGGTATCTGCTGATGCGGCCCTTGACCTTGGGGCCAGCGCGGCCAATGAAGGAGGACTGGTAGATCAGACCGTACTTGGGGGTGGCACCCTTGGTCTTGAGGGCACGGAACAGAGCCTTCTCGGCACCGAGAATCTGGAGGGTAGAGGCAGGGTACTTGGCGAGGTTGGTGAGAGATCCGGCGTGGGAGATCAGGCGGGCAGCGACGGGGGTGCCGAGGATGACCTGCAGGTTGGGAGCGACATCGCCCATCTTGGAGTCGAGGGAGTTGGACAGAGATTTCCTGTAGTCGGCCATCTTGCTCACGGACTCGGCGTAGGACTTGACCATGATCAGATCGGTCTCGTTGATGTCCATACCCATGGACATCTTGGCGGCGTTGATGATGTCCTGGGCCTTGTCGCCATCGTCGTCGACAACGGCGGCAAGCTCATGCAGGCTGTCGTTGGTAAGGGTCTTCTTGTTACCGATGGTCAAGACGAGCTTGGCGTAGGTCGCGTTGTCGGACACGATCCTGACCAGCTCGGGGAAGTGCCAGCCGTACCACTCGCGCACGCGCATGCAGCCCTGGTTGATACCCTTGTCGAGCGCATCCAGAGTCGCAATGGCCTGGATGATGTGGTTGTCGTTCTTGTGGACGCTGAACTTTACCTTAGCGCGGGAGTAGGCGTGACCCATGCCGAGCTGGGCGCGGCCCAGGTCGCCATCCTGGAGACCCTTGAGGAGCTTCTCGGCGTGGACACGGATGCCACGGAGCAAGTCGGCGACGACCTCGGAGGTCTCGCTGGTCTCGCACTCGACGCCAGGGAAGGTGGAGCTGATCTCTCCGGCCAGTTTCTTGTCTTGTACGCCGAGGACGATCTTGGACTTCTTGCCGCTGGTCTGGGGGAGGTTGAGCTCAAGGATGGACTTGAGGTAGTCGGGCATGATACCCTCAGAGATCAAGTTGACGTTTTCGAGAGTCTCGGCCGCATTCCTGGCATTGAAAGTCAGCAAGACGGTTTCTCTCCGGTATACTACTGTGTACACCACACCACACCATGCCACACGACCCAATGTCTCTCTTGTTTGCACCTACCGGTAGGGGGTGAAGTTGACGAGCTTCACATGTTTGCTGAAGGTTGCGAGGTTCTGGAGCGAGCTCTGGACTTCCTTGAGTTGCAGGCCAACGCTGTCGGCCTGGTTAGCCACCTGGAAGACGGCATAACCAGCAGCGGACTCGTATAGGAGGTAGTTGATGTTTGCCGCCATCTTGTCTTGTCCCAATATCTGTACAAGACGGCTATTCGGGTTGGTTGGTGTTTGCTGGCGACCGACGTGAGGGTTGGGTGGTTTTGACGGCGGGCAGCTTGTTCAATGAATTTTTTCGAATGAAATTTTGGAGCGCTGGGGAGCACGGACCACAGCGCGGGACACAATCGTCAATCCCTGTCTAATCGGGCCTTATCGTGATTGGTCTACAGATGCGCTAGAGATTCGACTTTCTGCCAGGTGCGAGCTCGACCTGCCAGCCCTGCCAGGTGGCGTACCTTGCTACAGGTCCCTCGCTACAGGTCCCTCGTTACTGCGTACATCAACGTCATCCGGCGGCCAAACACAGCCACCATCGACTGCCTGCAACTCAGCCACATTTACTGCGCTGGACCTGCTTGGAACCCACTCAGCACTCAGGCACCTACAGTGACAGTGGTAGGTATTCAGGGTATTGCAATCAACATACAAGATCCGTACTCTACGTCAATTCGGGACCCACGAGAAGGTCTGTACAGTAGAGATCGATCCGAATTATCCGAGTACATCTGTATTGCCAGATTGCCCCTCAACATGACAAGAATACTGGACAAACTGAAGAGCAAGGTGAAGCCCGGGATCAATGCATCAACTGCATCAACTTCAAGTACAACAAGTGGAGGTATGTATTGTTCGCAGCAGATCTCCTCAAGTCTGATATCATCGTCGTTACAGACAGACAGACACATACATACATATCGTATCAACACATCTACTTATCTACCGCTACCAAACGATATGTATTGACAGTCAAGTCTGATGGAGCTCCAGCTTTCTGCTAAGTCAACAGACAAACATCTATCCGAGCTGCCGAGCTACTCTCATCCAGTCGTCTCTGTGCTCCGCGTTCCTGAAACCCCTGGCACAACCTGTCATAGCCATAGCCATAGCCTCCCTCCTCCTTTTGTCATACGCATTGCAAAGCTGCCACTCTGCCCCCCTCCCTATCATTGTTACTATTATTATTAGCAACTAGCCGTGCTGTATTTGCCTTACAGTAGCACCACCAGCCGCCGTGACGCCTCACTCGCTCCTCACTCTCCCCCATGTCCATCAATCCATCATGCCTGTCAGAGGCAACCTTGTCTCCATATTATCTACCCTCCTTCTACTTATAACCCTCTTCCTCTTCGTCAAAGCACAACAGATCCCCCTTCTTCAACACAACATACAGAATCTTGACGGATATTATCACCAAGGCTTCGACTCTCTACATCTCTACCAACCAAACAACACCATGGGCGGAGGACCAGCACCAAAGGGCTACCGCAGCGTAGCCTACTTCGTCAACTGGGCCATCTACGGCCGGAAGCACTTCCCCTGGGAGCTGCCCGTCGAGAACCTCACACACGTCCTCTACGCCTTTGCCAACGTCAGGCCGGAATCTGGCGAAGTGTATGTTTTTCGTCCACCAACCCTGACTGCCTCCAGTCCGCTCTCCAGGCCGATCATACCGTACTGACAATCACTCACAGCTACCTCACAGACAGCTGGGCAGACCAGGAGATCCACTGGGACGGCGACAAATGGGAAGACGGCCACAAGCTGTACGGGTGCATGAAGCAGCTGAACATGCTCAAGCGGCGCAACCGCAACCTGAAGATCCTGCTCAGCATCGGCGGGTGGACATACAGCTCCAACTTCAAGCAGCCCGCCTCCACGCCCCAGGGCCGCGCCCACTTCGCCAGGACGGCCGTCGGCCTCCTCAAGAACTACGGCTTCGACGGCCTCGACATCGACTGGGAGTACCCGCAAAACGCCGGCGAGGCCGCCGACTGGGTCGCCCTGCTCAAGGCCTGCCGCGAAGAGATGGACGCCTACGCGCGCACGCTGCCGCCCTCCCCGGGGAGCGGCAACGTCGCCTTCCCCCACCACTTCGAGCTCACCGTCGCCTGCCCGGCCGGCCCGCAGAACTACGAGAGGCTCGACCTGGCCGGCATGGACCGGTACCTGGACTTCTGGAACCTCATGGCGTACGACTACGCCGGGTCGTGGGACCAGGCCGCGGGCCACCAGGCGAACCTGTACCCGAGCCGGTCGTCGCCCGCCACCACGCCCTTCAGCACCGCCCGCGCCCTCGAGTACTACACGCGGTCCATCGACCCGTCCAAGCTGGTCGTCGGCATGCCGCTGTACGGGCGGGCCTTCGAGAACACCAGGGGCATCGGGCACCCGTACAACGGCATCGGGGAGGGCAGCTGGGAGCGAGGCGTGTACGACTTCAAGGCGCTGCCGCTGGCGGGTGCCAGGGAGTACTACGACCACGAGAGCGGCGGGAGCTACAGCTACGACCCGCAGAGGAAGATGCTGGTGAGCTACGACACGGTGCCCATGGCGAGGGAGAAGGCGGGCTACATCAGGAACCACTACCTGGGCGGCGCCATGTGGTGGGAGAGCTCCGGGGACAAGAAGGGCCGGGAGAGCATGATTGCGAACGTGGTGGATGTGTTTGGGGGGCCAGGCCAGTTGATGAGGCATACCAACCAGCTGGAGTATCCAGAGAGCGAGTGGGAAAATCTGAGGAATGGGTTCAAGGAGTAGATGAATAAATTAGAGATACCACAGAGTCGAAACGACTCACTGAACGATGCCAGAATGATAGTCTTACCGAAACAGCTGCTCTCAGATGAGTACATGTGGTGTCTACTGCCCCGGGTTGCTTCAAACGGCCACGAAATTCGATGGTATGGCAGCAACCAGGAGAAGCTTACGACCACGGAGAGCTGCCAATCGTCAACAAGACGTCGTTCGACGGCTAGGTCCTTGTTTGCATGTTATGGATCCCAATCCGTGAAGGACTATTAAGGGTTTCGATGGTACATTCAGGACTAACAGTCACAGATCGCGATGCATCAAAGCAGTGTAGGTGATCATAACCCTTCGTTTTGGTATTCCCATTTGCCGCCAAATGAATGGCGAACTAGATGATTCCATGAGACATTCCTGAAGCCACGCCGTTTCGTAGGCCCACGAATGCGCAAGTGCAAAAGTTTTTCCCGTCCCTTGTAGTATCCACCGTTTGCTCCGTCCGTCCGTCCAACCCATGCGTCAATCAATCAATCAACTCGAAAGACATCGCTTAAGAGGACTTCTCGAAGACGTAGGTGAGGTGGCAGCGACCGCAGTACTGGCGGTCCTTGTGGGCAGCCATGAAGACACCGGCACCACACTGTAGGAGGAGAGAGTTAGTATCAAATTGCAAATTAGGATTTGCCGGACGTGAGTGAGGACTTACGGTGTCGGCGGGGCACTCGCGGCGGAGACGCTCGATCTTGCCATCGCTGTCGACCTTGTAGTACTTAAGGACGGCCAGCTTGGTCTTCTTGGCCTTGTGCTTGATCTTCTTGGGGGTGGTGTACACCTTCTTCTTCCTCTTCTTGCCGCCACCACGGAGGCGCAGCACGAGGTGAAGGGTGCTCTCCTTCTGGATGTTGTAGTCGGAGAGGGTACGGCCGTCCTCGAGCTGCTTGCCGGCGAAGATCAGGCGCTGCTGGTCGGGGGGAATGCCTTCCTTGTCCTGGATCTTGGACTTGACATTGTCGATGGTGTCCGAGGACTCCACCTCAAGGGTGATGGTCTTCCCCGTAAGGGTCTTGACGAAGATCTGCATGATGGGCTGTCCTGCGAGGAGGAAGGAGAAGGGAAGGGTTAGAAAAACGGCTTGCGGTTCAAGAGAAATAAAAAGTGCTTGGTGGGTGTGGGAATTTGTGATGTGGGGCTAGCGGATAGCGATAAGGGATTGGCGCTTTATTTTTCAGTGGGCGATTAGAGGGGAGACAAGACGAGAAAAGAAGACCAACATGGACGTGCCATGCTTGTTCTCTCTCTCTCGCCGTGTGCGCCTCTCTGCCCGACCCATCTGAAAAATAAAACTGGGGAAATTGGATAGGTGTGTAGAGCAAAAATGTTGGTGGGTGGCGCTCCCTACTGTGTCGCCAGCGACGAGAAGGGAGCATCCATCCATCCGGGTATCATTCGAAGGTGTGTAAGGAAGAGCAAAACAAGAGAGGGTATCATGAAGTGATATTGGGTGCAGTGACATTGAAATGGAAAAGAACCGCGATGCCGTTCAAGAACATCATCGTGTAATTCGAGACATACCTAGGGTGTTATCCCGTCATAAGCCAGTCCCGTATGAAGATGTTCGTTGATGGAGAAGATAGGAGAGAGAGAAAACGAGACCCAAGGTTTTTTCAGGGCGAAGTCGAGGAGACTTTTGGGGGGGTTTGCACCTACAGAAACACGTGAGCCAACCATAAAAAACGTTTACGTGGGGTTGGGTCACGTGTGGGATGCCCTACCTAACATGACGTGGTGCGGGCTGCCCCAAAACCTGCTAAGCAGCAGTTTTGAAGTGTGGGTCTGCCGATCTCAGCAGCTGCAGTCGCTTTTCAACCCGCGCAAACCTTCTGAATTTAAGACTTTCCTTCCTTCCCACTTCAACGACCAACCCTCACGATAATCGTCAGTCAAAGTCGCCAAAATGCCTAAGAAGGTGTGTACTTGCTCTCCCCATTGCTCCCGCGCGGCATGGTATGGACTTGATGCAACGCTGCAAACGATTGAGTCGACCATTTCACCTTGAATGGTGTTTGAGGTCGACTTGTTGTCCACTGCTGCCGCCGTCATTTCCACGCCATGCCGATGTCGCGAAATCCTTGACTGCAAAGCATCACGTACTGACCTTCGTCTTCCCACTACAGAGAAAGAACAACGGACGCAACAAGAAGGGTCGTGGCCACGTCAAGCCCATCCGTTGCTCCAACTGCTCGCGATGCACGCCCAAGGACAAGGCTATCAAGAGATTCACCATCCGCAACATGGTTGAGTCTGCTGCTATCCGTATGTCAAGACAAGCCAGCCACTGGCTGCAACTTAAAAACCCTCCCCTGCGAAGCGCGAGTCCACAATTGCTAACATACATCCACAGGTGACATCTCTGACGCCTCGGTCTTCGCCGAGTACACCGTCCCCAAGATGTACCTCAAGCTGCAGTACTGCGTCTCTTGCGCCATTCACGGCAAGATCGTTCGGTACGTTTGTCCTAGATGGAGGACAACTGTGTCTGGCGAGGTGTCATGGCTGCCTTCTGGGCAATCCGTGCACCTTGTCGACACAGGCGGCTGAGAAGAACCTTGGCGGCAACGAACTCCATCAAATATGTAAACCCCCACACTCGAGAACCATGTAAGCTGACAGAATCACCATAGTGTCCGTTCCGTTGTCGGTCGTCGCAACCGTGCTCCTCCCCCTCGTGTCAGGTACAACAAGGACGGCAAGAAGATCACCCCTACCCAGGGTGGCAAGACCACCACCGCCTAAATTACCCAATGAAGGCTGGTCGTAGTTTGATTCTTCGAACCCAACAAAAAAGATCGTGAGGGTCATGGGAAAAACGGATTTGGCATGGCATTGGCATTGACACGACTTGAATGACGTGAATGCAACGGCAGGGAACGGCGTATCTGGGGCCACTCTTTATCAGGTGGCGTAGGGTTCAGTTTTCCGCAGCTACCGGTCAATATCAAAGACACTTCGCCCGTTGAGGGCAAAACAATCATCAACGCTCTCAGTACTTCGTGCCTATGTGATATGATGTGAATAGTGAGAATGGTGGTGCAGTCTGCAGACTGACTTGATGTGTTTGAACTTCCGGCATGACATGTCAGCGGACTCGAAAGGCCTTCTCCAACCCGGGGGCTCTTGGCCTCTTCCGCCCGCTTATTAAATGTTGCCATCGTCAACAGAATTGGCCCTGTCCAGACGGGTTTCAACGGTCCACTTCGTGTGGCCACCTTCACCTTAGTGAACTTGGCTAACCACTTGAACGAATCTGTATTGCCGAGACGTCTCCGTTCTTCTCAACACGCATGTTTCCCATTCTCTACCCGTCCTTTTCATCCATCAACACGGCATTCGACATATCAACCCTCAATTCCCCAGCAACACTCCTTCGATAGGTAGGTACAGAGGGTATCTGCCCATACGAAGAGCTCTCATGCATACCCCTTGTCAACGAAGATCGACCGCAGCCCTACGCCGGATATGCACGTACATGTGTGGTAGATGCGCTTTGACTTATGGACGTCTTGGCCCGAACACGTTTCCATATAGGCCAAGCAATATCGACGAGGATGTTTTCTGAAGGGCTGTTCGGCGGCCTGCGTTCACATATCAGCTTTTCCTGTGGCCAGTCGGAAAGCTTGAACACCTCTACGTAAGAAGTGATATTGTGGCACCCAATGATGGGGAAATATCAGGGTATCTCTTGGGCTCTGTGGCAAAGTTGGAGCTGGTGGGTTTCTTGTAGGTTTGCTGGTCTATTCTGAACGTCTGTGACTGGCAGTACAGAGGCAACGAATGAACATTCTTGATACAGTGCCGGTCCACATCATATGGTGGGATTTGGCTGTTCCAGGCTGCCACAGGGAGCACTTGAGCTCTAGCTCTAGGCAACCTGCAGAGCGAGTGGTGCTGCCAGGTGAATATCTCAAGCATGCTGAGCAAGAAAACAACTTCAAAGAAGACAGACACACAGAACCTATGAAGATAGACAAACTAGCTATAGGTAGGGCAGTAGGCAACCCAAATTGCAGACTATCCTGCACCTCATCGATACCTTGCGACATATATGAGTTACAAATCCATGCTTTATCACTGATAAGTCTAAGTAAAGTTTGAGTACCTAAGTAATTTGGAATCGGTTAATGGCATAGCCTTTACTCTAAAGTTTCTAGTAAGCTGCCCAGGTACGTACCTAAATTTCAATTACAAGGCATGAAGCTACCTAGATAGGTACGTACCTTCCAGGTTACCACAGGTTGGCTTCCTTTCAGCCATCACATGCACCCGACAAGACGCTGCGTTTCGACAAGAAGCTTCCTTTCGACAAGCTGCCTTTGACCAGTTGACAAGAAGCTTCATTTCGACGAAAATCTCCCTTTCGATGTGAACCTATCTAAGACGAAACGAACATTCAGCCCCGACAATCCAGCAAACGACATTTGCCATATCCCCAGCCTAAAAGGCGATCAAGCTCTTTCCACGACACAAACAATCATAGAAGCCGACACAACTCAGGCGCCGCTGGCACCAACGCCACCATCCTCCTCCAACCAAGCAAACAACACAGTGACAACGACAGGAATGTCGCCGCCTTTGGAAGTGAGCGGTGACAGCCATGTCTTGGCTTTGCCGAATGAACTCATAGACAGGGTTGCCGAGTGCTTGTTTCCCCCAGTTGAGTTGTCCACCGACGACAATATGGCAGAATCGCGACGCGCCCTGCTCAGACTCTCTCTGGTGTCTAAGCGACTGCACGACGTCACAGCACCCAAAATCTTCTTCCACATACATGTTGGCAGCGCGAGGAAGTTTTCTCAGCTCGTCTCCAAATTGCTCGCAAGACCAGAGCTCCTTCGTCTTATTCAGAAACTATCACTCAGCCCGACAATCTGTCGATGTGCACATCATCCAGCTGGCTGGTGCATCAGATATGGCGACAGATATGTCCGCCGGAACTTGGCTTGGCTCGTGACGGAGAGCTTACAATCTAGAAGAGCTATCACTGAACCTAAAGACATGCAAGGAGTGCTACAAGCTGGAGGACGGCATCTGGGAACCCAGCCTCGTGGACGATGATTTCACGAGTACACGAAATCTGGTGGGGGAACAGCGTCAGTTATCGTATCTTTTATGAGTATCTTGCGTTCCCAATATTGTCTTACAATCGCATCTCGCCGAAACTCAAGGCAATCTATATTGCCAGCTCGAGACCGCAAGCCGCCGTGGAGAGATCTTCTGCCCTCTTTTCCATTCCATCACTGCGCAAAGTTGTCTGGCTACAAGATCCTGGAACATATTGGGTGCAACGCTATCACTGTAACCGATGCTTTGTGGACATCGATGACTACACCCATATCAAAACCTTCGACCTACAGAGGACTGGCATCACGCCTAGGGGAGTTTGCAACTTCTGCACAGTGTTTCCAGCCCTACAGAATCTCAGCATCACCAACGACAGGGCTTGGACACACGTGTTGTATGTGGAAGAACGAAGAGAGGTGGTGGAGAAGATGGACATCAGCTCAAGCCTAGCAAGGATGACAGACCTTACTCAGCTTTCTCTGAACTATCACACGCACTTCGGAGAGGATAATCAAAATGTGCCACCTGCTCAGGCGCTGGGACCGAGTGGGGGGATCACAGGCCTCGAGAACCTCGAGAACCTCACCAAGCTGACAATCGGGATGCATTTACTAATGCGCTGCATCAATCCTGTAGCTACAGGAAGCCTTAGTGCCAGCCCACTGAGCCCAGGCGTCCTCCCAAAGTCCCTGAGAGAACTCCAGCTCTACACCTGCTTCAGCTGCTGGTCCCACGAAGACGCCGAGCCCGCCGAGTCAACCATCACGTTCTTGGAAGACCTGGACCGGAAGGCGGACCGCTTTCCTCACCTCGAGCAGGTCCTCTATTTCTGCGAGACGCCGTGGTGGGTTGGCTATCATATGGAGCCCGGCGACAGTCACAGAAGAAGGGACAAGAAGACTGGAGAGATCTGGCTTGCTGGCTGCCTAGAGACTTGTGCTATTTCGTTTCTTGCCAAAGGCCTTTACTTCCGGGCACGCGAGAGCTCCAAGTTCTCATGCGCAGATCACAGCACGAACGGGTACTGTTGAGGTGTCCTATGCTCCGTACTCGGGGATAGTATCTACGCAGTACAGTAGTACTACCAATGGTGTGGAAACAGGGACATATGAAGTACGCAGGCATGACGATGCCGGTGTAGGATACCTTGGTGGATATTCTTACGGGAGGGAAGGGCTCTGAGCTTAATCGTTTCGGTATTATCGACGTCGATGGGGGCATGGTACTGTGGATTCCGGGGATCTTTGTGTCGTTTGTTGCGCGAGAACGGCCCCGTGGTTTGTGGTGCTCAGGTGGTCCACAGCTCTTCACGATCATCGATCATCGGCTACATTTTCTTTGAGAAGTTTCTCAGTGTACAATAAATACTCACAAGGACTGGAAAACCCTACAATAGCTACTAGATCCATGGAATTCCAGTTCAGTCTATTAAGACATCGGGCTAGCCCAATATTTGACTCTTGCACGAGATTCTCTACAGATGTTATGCAGGACAGTGTGCTAAGCGGCGTGGATTCATCGTTACCGACCAACTACCTAAGTACAGACTAATGGGCATTAATACAGTACCTAGGCCATGATTACGAGGTTTCAATAATATTACGTGAAATAACAAAGCTAAGTAAGAAAGATGAAAGGGAAAGGCACACTGCAGGTGATAGAAGAGGAAGACTGGACGATGTACTTAGGTAGTCGGTAGGGTTAGGGTCCGATGACTAACAGACGCTACTGTTATGTATTTGTTAGCGCAGTCTCCTAAGCCCAGGCAGTTGCTTAACATCCTTTGATTGACATCTTGCACCCACGAGTCACAACAGTCACATCGTTTGGATTTCAAAAACCAGAGTTCAAGGTCTTTCCTTACCGTCACCAAATACTCGATACCGTAAGCCTGCTAGCAAGATGAGTAACCAACAGGAGGATGGGACTTCCAGCCCTGGGGCAGCATCGTCGCTGCCCCCTGCAGCCCTCGAGCTCGCGATGCGGATGTACAACGCCGCGCGGGAGGGCAATATCGAGCTCCTTCAACAGGCCATTCTTGCTGGTCTGCCAGCCAACATGACCAATGAGAAAGGAGACACCTTGGTATGGGGCCTTGCTTGGATCGGATCATGAGTGATCAACCCCTGTCACACCCCCTGTCCGCTGTGCCAAGCATCTCATCAATGATCTCTATTACAACTTGAAGCTAACCATGAGAGGGGGCAGCTCATGCTCGCGGCATACTACGGCCACGCCGAGCTGGTCAAGTTTCTGATACAGCACGGGGCGGATCCCAACAGACTGAACGACCGTCTTCAGAGCCCGCTTGCGGGAGCTGTTTTCAAGAAGGAGGATGGAGTTATCGAGGTGAGCCAATACAGCCAACCACCCCCCCCCCCAGGGGCCCCCTTTTCTTCTTGTAGCATGCTTGGTAGATACAAGGGCTATGGTGCCCCTTTGCTATCACGGCCCACGATATAGTCTACAAGCTTTGTTCTGCTCTCCTTTGTCACGTCCCTGGCTCAACATTGTTATAGGTTCTTGTGGAGGGCGGGGCTGATCCAGACTATGGCACACCATCGGCGCTTGAATGCATTGCCATGTTCAAGCAGGAGGACCAATGGAAGGCAAAGTTTGAATCTGCCCCTGGTCGAGGAAAGGCTGGCCCGGCCAACAACGAGGCGCAGAAAGATCCTGGCCAAGACCAGTCATAAAAGCTTTGAAAGAAAATCAATATATTTAAGGCTTCACACGATGAACCTCCTTTCTCCCTGGCATCATCCAATGGATTTAACCAGTTGACTTTTGCCTCGAGTTGCTGGGACATGACGCTTCTGTCCTGTGCAGGGTCTTCCTTTACCGGCATGTCTCTGTCATGTCTCTCTTTCGGATCCGCCAACAAGAACTCTAATATGAGATATGATCAGCCGAATCCTTTGTTGCCATGTTTCCAGAAACCAGGCTTGATGAAACTTGCTTACTCGTCAACTCCTTCGAGAGCCTGGGCAGCGTGGCCCAACGTAACTGATACAATCGCTGATATAATGCGGATCATACCGCTCCATGTTATTGATTCTTTGCCCCAGGTATCAAATTCCTGTATAAACAATGTGTAAGTGGGCATCCTCTAACATATCCTATCTCTACATTAGTTAACACAACTTCCGTGATGCCTAGGCATTGAATACAGAGTCAAGAACTACTGCCCCTCATGCAGAGCAGAGCACTCCATGTCCAGCACCTGCAAGATGTGTCCCGAAGCTGAGATGAAAGGGACTGGGATCTGCAAGAACGTGAAGGGGGAGATGATACTGTTGAAGTGGCTCTGCAACAAGGACCGATGTGAGCAAACTGCAAATCGGAAGTGGTGGAGGGCATGTCGAATAAGAGAAAGCAGAGGCAGTTCGTGATGGTCTGGTTTGGCCTCGGTTCCTCATTGCCCGGAAAGACAACACATGGACACGAAGACACACATGGCTTGATATGCCTAGCTTACAAAAGGGTCCAAGCTATCACAATGTGGATAAGTCCTGAAACATATTGATAGCCATGGGGGAGCTTGGTGGAATTACTACCCATAAGTTGGAGCTATTATATGCCGTCTTACTCATCAACGTAATACCAACCCAGTGCTCGCCTACTTTGCCGGAGGGAGAACACGGGCGTTACATTACGTATAAGTGAGGACCACGGGAATACTCTCGGTTTTGCAACGGGTTTGCAACGTTCCTCTTTTGGTGTCTTAGTGCAACGGGTCCTTCTTGTGCTGTGACAGCGGGGACGCCTTGGAATCCTTCCCCCCACCCGTCCCCGCATAATGGTCAAGATAGCTGCCGAGGTCAGGAAGCAGAGAGGAGGCTGGCAGGTCTTCATAAACAACGTCAACTTCCTCTCGCTCCCAGAAGTACTTTGATAGCTGTCAACAATCATCATAGTTGTGCCTCCGCAGACTGTTTCGACAGAACACCATCAATATGCCCACATCGCCCTCAACCTCAGCCAACACGGCCGCTCTGATCCAGTACGTGACCGACGACCTTACGCCGGAATCCGTACCGAGGGAAGTATGGCTCCGCACTGAAGACCTGTTCCTAGACTGGCTTGGGTCAGCCCTAGCCTCGAGGGGTACTCACCCGATTCCCGTTTTCGAGGCCACAGCCAGACAGATGGGGCCCAAGGAGGGCACGGCACAAGTGTTCGCCAACGGGTCGACATCGAGTCCGTACTGGGCCGCGTGGACGAACGCGGCCTCAAGCCACACGCTCGAGCAGGACGATGTGCACAATGGCAGTGTCTTGCACCCTGCAACGTGAGTTGCCACCCCCTCCTCTTACCCGGGTTACTTCACGAGACTCGTCAGGTGGACACTGAACCAGCCCACCAGCGTGGTCTTCCCCGCCGTGCTCGCAGCGGCCCAGGACAACAACAAGACGGGGGCCGAGGTGCTCCTGGCCAGCATAGCAGGCTACGAGGCCGGGGTCCGCATCGCCGAGTCCATGGGCCGCTCGCACTACCGGGCCTTCCACACCACCGCCACGGTCGGCACCGCCGCCGCCGCCGTGGCCGTCGGGAAGCTGCTCGGCCTCGACCGCGGCCGGCTGCTCTCCGCCCTCGGGACGGCCGGCGCCCAGGCCGGCGGGGTCTGGGCCTTCATGCGGAGCGGCGCGGGCGACACCAAGCAGCTCCACTGCGCGCACGCCGCCGCGGGCGGCCTCCTCAGCGCGTACATGGCGAGGGGCGGGCTCGCGGGGGCGCCCGACGTCATCGAGGGGCCCGGGGGGCTGATGCGGAGCATGGCCGGGGGCGATGTCGACGCGGCGAGGCTGAGCGACGGGCTGGGCGAGAGGTGGGCCGTGCTGGAGACCAGCTTCAAGTTCCACGCCTGCTGTCGGCACACGCACCCCGCCGCGGACGCCCTGCTGGATGCGATCGAGAGGCACGGGATCAAGGACCCGATGGTGGAGATCAAGAGTGTCGTCGCGCATGTCCACCAGGTCGCGATAGACGTCCTCGGCCCGGTGGACGCGGCGGCCCCGCCAAAGACGGTGCACACGGCCAAGTTCAGCATGAAGTCGACGCTTGCCCTGATCGCGCTGAGGAGGAGCGCGGGTCTGGTGGACTTTGAGGAGTTTGCCCTTACGGACCCGAGCGTGCTTGAGTTTAGGGATCGGGTGAGCATGGTGCTGGATCCTGTGGTCGATGGGGTGTATCCCAAGCGATGGCTGGGACGGGTTCAGCTGGAGTTGAACGATGGCAGAGTCGTGAGAGGTGCTTGCGATGAGCCTAAAGGGGACCCGGGCAATACACTCAGTCGACCGGAGCTGGAAGACAAGTTCAGAAGACTTGTTTCTTATCCAGGAACAAGTCCTGTGCGCGAGATTGAGAAGATCATCGCATGGTGTTGGGCCCTCAGAGATGGCAACACTGGACAGGCTGGACAGGGCTGTACCGTGCCTGGTATTGCCTTGTAGACTAAGTAGCTTGGTATAACGTTGTGGATGAAGATGTAAGCAGCACTGAGGACCCTGAATAATGGCGACATGCTTATGCAGATTGCGCAACCAACGTTTAGCCAAAGGAAGAGGCGCATCCACCGGGCCGCGCCGTTAGATCTGTGCTTATAGGTCCATAGTCACAACTCATAGCCCACCTACTTGATTAAATACACACTTGCCGGATCTGGGTTTCACGATAGCCTCATTAGCTCGTGCATATATGTAGTCTATACATCTGCCATCTACATATATATTCTGCGTACATGTTGGACTCCTTCTCCTCGCCCCTATCTGTAGCGGGCCCTAGTCGTCTAATCTCTGCTAGATTTGTAATCAGTTGGCCACATTGGCCCGTCAGGCCCGTTGCCGGACTTTGATTATGACATGAATCCGCACAAATTTGTAATCCAACACAAGATGATTGGCGACATGTCTCAGTGTTGTGGATCATCCCTTGGACGGGGGCACCTGGTACATGGAGCAACGTGTTACACATTCAAGGTGGCACTCAGGGTTCGCGGTGGAGCACGAGAGACTAGCCGTCTAGTGTACAGTCTGAAGACTGAGTCCTGAATTCCGATGATGATATGTGTACACTTCACGTGAAGGCAGAAAAGTTACTCGGGTAGCAGGAAACAGTGAACAGGCCTCTTGACTTCCTATATATAATTTGGCCGTCCCATATCTTCTGGGTTACCACCGATTGAGCTCGAACTTCTCACAACCTCAATTCTGAATCAACCCAATTCTGCACTAACAACTTTTTTCTTCTCATCATCTAGTGAATATCGCCACACTTGCACAACATCAACCCCCTTTTCCAATCCACGAAAATGGCCGGCATCACCTTCTACGATGCTTACTTCCCCACCTTCATCAAGGCCGTGGACGCCCTCGAGTCCATTCTGCTGAGGACGCAGACTTATGCCAAGGAGAACGGCATCGACGCCGACGAATATGTCTCGGCCACGCTTGCCGCAGACATGAATGCGCTGCCCTTCCAGGTCCAGATCGCCTCCAGCATGGTCAAGAAGTGCGTGAACAGGCTCACGGGCGCCGCCCCCGAGGAGTGGAAGGACGACGAGACCACGTTCGAACAGCTGATTGCCCGGGCCAAGAGGACTGCTGAGCTGGTGAAGAGCGTCCGCCCGGAGGACATCAACGGCAGGGAGGGCGAAGTGATAAACTTGTAAGTTTCTAAGAAGCCAGCCACCCTTCCGTGCCTCTGCAAGGAACTCCCCCGAAGGAAGGAATCACAGTTGATAATTACTGACACGGAACCAGCCAACTTGGACCCTTCAACAAGGACATGGTGACCGTAAACTACGTCACCTGTATGGTCTTGCCCAACCTCTTCTTCCATGTCTCGACCACGTATGCCATCTTGCGCATGAAAGGTGTGCCGCTGGGTAAGATGGACTACCTGACGCCCTTCATGGGGCCCTACATCAGTTAAGGAAAAGAGCCGGAGCCAGAGAAATACCATGAGCTGTAATGGAACGACTGGACAGGGCGGGTGGTTCGGCAAATGAGCACAGAGTATAACACCACGTGTTCTGATATTTATAAGGAGCCACAGTATGAAGCTGCATAGCAGAGCTTGAGAAGCACAATATAAGCCTTTGAGGCTTTTGACTACAGAGGATCCAGGGAGCCATGTGATGCCTGATCGCAATTTTACGACGAATAGTCCCAATGTTGAGTCCAAGTTATCGGTCTTTTCGAGATCCTAAGATGAGTTGCGTGCACCTCAAGTGCTTCGGAGACATATTATGTTATAGTGATTGGCGAACATCATTTGTCAGTTTCGAGTGAGCGAACTAGCAAAGAACTCACCTGAAGTGCTAGGTACTTAAAGCACCTACTTGTGTACTATTATTTAGACCGAATGCATTGAACTGTAGGGGGCAAGCTGCCCACAGAGCCTGGGAGCTTGGAGCAAAGTACCACCATCTGATCACCGTTTTTGTATGAGTTTGTTTTTTTTCAGCAGTTCCAGGTCAAGGCTGAAGCAACCCTTGGGAACTTGACGAAAACTAGTACCGACCATGCCTCTCCCCTTCATCATTCCCAGCATCTGCCGCCAGACAATACACAAAGCCTGCCTTCTGGATGGATTCCGAAATTGTCCTTCTGTCATGAGATATAAGGTGGTCGCTATTGCACAGCAATAGCGGTTCCGTTTTTGCGTCACACCTTCGCTTCTTCGTCTCAAATTTCTCACCTTCATGGTCATTTCCAATTGCACTATCCACACAGCCGTCGAAGACGTCTCTATGAGCTGCGCTAGCGATGACAGCGAGCGGCGGCACTTGAGCTCCACCGCAAACTCAGGTATGTACACAGCAGCACCCTCGAGGTCACTCTATTCTCTTCCATCTGTTAAACGAGCACACTCTGAACAGTTCTTCCTCATGCTTCACAGTGAAGCTTCTCCCCGGCCACGTCGACAAGTGCCACTTGACTGTTGACCTTGCCAATCGCGAACCCCCTCGACCTAGGCCACAACAATTGCTTCCGAACCTGTACCGGGAACTCGAGACCTGCCTGGATCAAGAGGAGGAGGATATGCAGGAGAGGGCGGTGCTGGGTATTTTCAAGCGTCTCGGAGCGGAGCTGCTCGACGTCTTCCTTTCAAGCATTGTCTTGGTTTTTCCGCGATCTCCTTCGACGCTCCCGCAAAGACGAAGAGGATGTGATGGACGAAATGATGTGGGGACTCTTATGACTGGGTAGATGAATTGTAACATCACTGGACTGAGGGCTAGGTTGATAGATGGAAGAAGGCGGCCTCACTCACAAAGGGGTAGAGTGAAGGAGGATGAACACGCATGGGCCAAGTAGGAAGACATTATGGCAAGACGGACAGCTACATATTGTTTGCCACATTAGAGGAATAACAGTGCGCAAGAAGTTCTATCTATCAACTGTACCACTGGTAAGCTTGTCCAGTAAGTACGATAGCTCCAAGTCACGGCTTAAGCTCCGTGTTGATCTATACGCTGTAAGCCACCACCGTTTACCGGGTGCTCCGTTTTGCAGCTTCCAAGCTGGCGAAGATAACTGAACACCTGACCTTGGTTTCATTACAGGGGCTACAATCTTTTTTGATGGTGTCTTCTGTTACGGCAGCTTGATATCTGTTTTCCAAAGGGAGCAGCAGATACACGCAATACACGATCCCCCATCCACCGTATCGCCCCAGGGTCTCTTGGATCTTTCGGGAACGTCTGCAAAATATAAAAGCAAATCGTCATACAACACGAGAAGAAACTGGCTTGTTGTCAACTAGACGAGATTTATCTGGTCACACCCCATTGCAATCACTCCCGGGCCACGATCCCACGCCATGTGCCGCTTGAACAGGTTCCTGGCCCTCATCCTGATCGCCCTGCCATTCGCCTACAGAGGCTTTACAAGGTTCTGGGGCGCGCACCTCGTCGACATATGCGCACAAGGCATTCTCGAGAACGAGGCTGCTGAGCTCCGATGGTCTGCGAGTAAGCACCCCCAAGAACACCACCGAGATCGTAACCTTGAGCCAGAGTGCTAACTGCTTGATAATGACCAGGTACACTCCAGCCGGCTTTGTCAAGCTGCAAATCCAACGCCATCGCCAGTATGCTCGAGAACATGGACTTCTTCGCCATTCGACTCTACCGACTGGTCCCAACAGTCTGCCGGGAAATTCGGGAGTGCCTTCATCACGAAGTGGAGGAGATGATGGGCCTGAGTCGTGCGGACAGAGTATTCCTCTTCCTGTTCAGGTTCGCCTTGCCCGTGTTCGCCTTCGTCAGCCTCTGTCTGTCGGCGATTATCTCGTGGACGGTTCTCCATCTCGCCGACTCCTTTGCCGGGGTTGTTGGTTGGCGTCAACGTCGTCTCAGGGCCGCTGAACTCTCCGAAGGACAGAGGTAGATGGCAGTGGAAAGATTATGGACTCCTTTTGTCACGCGTTGTATTTATGATTGAGCCTGTAGGCACTTGGGCATCACCCACGGCGTCCTCAGTGACCTAGCCGGTTGACTGGACAATCAGGAATCCGTCTCCCTGAACGCCGCTCAATAGGAGCCTCTCAAGAACATCAGCGCCATCTCGGCGACGCCCCAAGCGCAATGTCAAGAGCGCCGGCGCGCCCGGGCCGACACTGCTGCGGATGTTCAGAGCACCTCTGATATCGCTGGTCAGGTCCCCTTTTGAAGTCCTCTCTTAAATGTATCCCTTGATAATACGTACCAAATCTTGTGTCGAGTCCCTCCGTGATACTTTCACTCAATCAGGCCACTGCGCGGTCCACGTTTGAGGGAAGCCCATATCCAGATTCGCCTCCAACGCAGCATCCACAGCATTGAGGTCGAAGCCCGGATCAAAGTGCCCAAACAGATCTATGTCCAGGATATCTCCAAAGGATGACGGCGGCAGAGTACCCAACTCGTCTACCTGCTGTTGACCTGCAGCGACCCCGTCGGGAACCGGCGGCGGTGCAAAGAGTTGTTGGGCATCGGTCTGCTGCGCGGCTGAGGGAGGGCGCATATGAAGAGGAGCTTCGCTTGGGTGCGATGGACTGGGACTAGGGGTGATGCTAGTAGTACCCTGCTGTTGCTTGTCCCCTTTTCTCCCGTGACCAGTCTTCTTGCGTTCCAAGACAGCCTTAGCAGGCACTGGTATGCGACCGGCTGATCTGGTTTCAGAAGGACTCGGCGCAAGATCACTTGCAGCCGTACCTGCTCCAGAAGAGCTGGCGAGTTCCTTTGCCGTCTTGTCCATCTCCCTCAATATGGCCTCTCCCAGCCCCGCATTCACCCTGGCGCACGTATATACCTCTCCTAATGTCTTGAGCAGCGCCACCACCTCCATGAACCTTGACTTGCCCCTCATCCGATACATCTGTATCTTGGAATACCGCATCTTGCGGTAAGATACCGATAGCGACAGCGCAACAGCATATGGGACGAAGGGTAGGTTGCCAATAATATTAGCCGACGAGGATGTTGACAGGGAGGACGAAACCAGGTCGACTATCCGGTCGGCTGACAAGGAACGACGAGCGTTGAGGTTGGGGTGGGGTAGATGGGCTTGTGCCGGCGCAGACGGGGCAAAGACGCTGGAGGGTTGTCTGCATGAGAGCACGGAGACGGCGTGGTAGAATATCTCTAGGGTGGCTGCATCCAGGTTAGTTCGATCCCAAGGGAACCATTTTGGATTTTGAGACTGAGAAACTTACCATGAAGATATGGGGGCAACCTCTCAGCCCCAGAATCCATAATCATGCTCTCGAAGACCGGCAGCTCGACGGTATCATCCCCTTTACTACACGGACGGTATAACCAGATGACACGGTCTAACATCATTGCCACCTTCATGAACAGCCTAAATGCAGGCTGCTCCTGGGCTGCGATGCACTTGTCTATGTCACGATCTGTATCGCGCTCATGGAGCAAGCAAGGCCGGCCGTTGAAGGCAGCATTGATCCGATCTAGAGCCCAGAGCGCACAGAACAGGCCTTCGGCATCCTTGCTCCGTATATCCTTCTCCGGGTCACTGTATCCTAGTAGGTGGATACCCAAGCTCTGCGCATAATGCACCGCCTGGCTGAAGATGAGCGAGGGCAGGTCCCGCTCAGAAGCACGCACAGGTTGGTAGAAGAAGAACATGATGAGAAGGACTCGGATGTGGTCGACCCTGTCGATCAGAGAGTTGGCATCTAAGGACGCGAAGATGGCCTTCGACAACACCTGATGGAAATGCTGAAAGGATAGTATTGGACCGTTAGGCGAGAGACGCAGGTACTTTGATGCAGAAGGCTCGACGGCTGCTGCCAGAGCAATAGCCTGCCAGCCAGTGTCAGAACTATATATGTCACGTTTGGTTTCGATACTACATACCTGTCTAAAAATGGTGTGTTTTATGGTTTTAGGCCCCCAACTCTCATGACTACCGGCTTCGGTGAGCACCGGCAACATCGGATGGATACGTTCCAAGTATATCCTGTGCAGTTGCTGATAGTCATTCTCAGGCGGACACACACTTTGCTCCTGCGTACTAGACTTAGCCGCTGTAGCAGCAGCACGTGCACTATCTGGACTCGATAAGTGCCCAGAGAGTGTATGCAGCGAGACAGGACCGTCGTATGTGGCTGCTGCGCTATCTTCGAGCGTCCGTCTTGACTCGGGGACTCTGCTGCGATCATCCTCAGACAGCCGAGAAGAACGCGGCAGCCATGTGCCAATGTCGGATGGGGCTCGGTAGAGGTATGAAGTCCTGGCAGTTTTGCTCGTAGCCTCGATGAAAATGCTCTCAGGGCTCAGGTCTCCTACGAACCGCGATACCGACACATCTTGGTCTGTCGAAGAGGGCTCAAAATGGCCGTTCTGCTCCAGTGACTCAGGAGGTGGAGGTTGCCTTCTTGGTGCTGGTTCCCTCGAGACACGATGTTCTTGTTCCGATGCATCAGATGATCGGTTGTGTATTGGACTGAGGGTGTTGTCCACAAAGAAAGGAAGCCCTGTGGCGTCGGAGCCATGAGAGCAACGTTTCTAGTGCTATAGATCAGTATTTATCACCTTTGGACCATGTTCAAGATTATTTCACGGAAGGAGTAATCGTCGAAGTCCCTGATGATATCTCCTATGACTGTGTGCACAAGATTTACCCCCCCTTCCCCCTGAAAATCTTTTCTGCCCGGGAGAAAGAAAACTCCCGAGATAGCCCAGCCCAATGAGACAATCTGGGGCAGCATGTCTCGAGGCTTTAGTACAAGCTCACCTTCTTTTTCCGGCACGATTCGCAAGCTTGCTGGACCTGACGACGTTTCACCGGCATGCCATCCTGGTCCGAAGCAACAAATTTGACTGATCGCTTGAGTGGAGATTCAGCCATCTGGACGTGATGGATTCCAATCGGAGTTTACTAATATAGCTGGGCCCGTCAAGGACAGACATGTACCTATGTGGAGGCACTTGCTACCAACCGTCTATAGTCGACCCTGAAGGAACAATGCCCAGGACTGAGGCGTTGAGGGGCGGACGAGCGGACCAGCCTCTTCAGGACAGTCTCGCAAATTAGTGTAAAGTATTGGAGGACGATCTGACTCGTACACAGTAGACGAGCTCGCATGAGTTCCGGCGCAGATATGCTCGTAGACCTCCTTCCTTGCTACGCTTCGGCGGTGAGGTGTGAGGAGGTGAAGTCGGATCATAACCAGATGAGGAATCTCCGACCAGGAGCTAAGCCTATTACGACAAGTTTCTAGTACCCACGGAGTTCACTCTATCCACGCCATGGTGGCTTTTAATCATTGAATTAACTAGGGCGCAGACTGTCCATGAAGGTGCCCTGGTGTGTATATAGAATCTAAACACAACGTCGTGCTGCAATGTCTCCAACTCTATTATTTGACTATTGCTATCCACTCCACTGTTTGCATAGTACGGATATAGGTTTAACAGGAGGAGTCGGTATGCCCTAAACGGTAACACCGCTCTCTCCTCACACTAAATCAAAGTATTATTATAAGGGAAGCTCTAGACGGCCGCGGCCGAATGAAAGGTCAATTGTTTTAGAGTCGATAGCAACTTCACATATCTTTTATGATTTTGAATCCGTGCAAAGATGCTAAGACCAACACTCAAGCGCATCACTCATCCAGTCATTGCAAATGTCCCCCAAATGCGGCAAGTCAACATGGCTGCAACGGCGACTGCGAGTCCAGACAAACGAGAGGGCGATATATCTGACTCCTTTGCCTCCTTGGCTGGCATCAAGAATGAACCACTACCGGACCAGTTCCGTCAACTCAAACTTTCGTTGGTTGAAGGACGGGAAGAGAAGATCATTGCAAGCTGGAACAGACTCCTCCAGCAGCTCAAGGTCGAGAACAATATCATTGCGGAACTGGGACCCAAGGTCATCCCTGAAGTGCAATTCAATGATCTTGATAAAGATATCACCGGCACAAAAGATGAAATCCAGAAGCGTGGCGCGGCGGTCATCAGGGGCGTTATACCGGAAGATGAAGCCCGGAGTTACAAGTATGAAGTTGAGGATTACATTCGCAAGAACCCCCAGACAAAAGGTAACAAGTCCCCCCTACTCGTATTTTCTTCCCTTATGAATCAGTTCGCGTTTACTGCCAATGCTAACAACACAACGGCTTCAGGTTTCCCACCAAACGATCCACAAGTCTGGGAACTCTACTGGTCCGCGCCTCAGCTCCGCGCCCGCCTTCACCCCAGCTTCATGCGCGTGCAGGAAGCACTGATGCAATCAACATGGCGCATGTCAGACCCAAAATCCCTCATCTCCATGTCCCAGCCTCTCTCCTACGCCGACCGCCTCCGCATCCGCCAGCCAGGGGACGCGGCCTTCGCGCTGGGCCCGCACATGGATGGCGGCAGTCTGGAGCGGTGGATGCCGGAGGGATACGGGAGAGGGGGAGTGTACGATTATGTCTTTGACGGGGAGTGGGATACGAAGTATGACCCGTGGGATGCCAGCACCAGGGTCGATGCTGTGAATAACCTGTACAATGGGCTTGGGGCCTGCAGCGTGTTCAGGATGTTTCAAGGCTGGTTGAGCATGAGTACAGTCGGGCCCAGAGAGGGAACGCTGTTGGTCAACCCACTGTTGAAGCTGGCCACTGCCTACACGTTGCTGCGGCCATTCTTCAAGCCAAAGTCAACAGTCGACTTGGAGGTTGCTAAAAGCGGCAGCTTGGCGCGGGAGAGGTTTCTTGACCCTGAGAACTGGGAATTCACCGCTGGCGATCAGATGACGAGTGAGATACCTGGAGCAACCCCTGGATATGGTATGGAGTTTCCCAAGTTGGCATTCCACCCTCATCTGGAGCTGGATCGGACGATGGTACATATACCCCAGGTAAACCCTGGAGACTTTGTGGTCTGGCACTGCGATAGTAAGTATTGCTCGTCGCATAAAACTATGACTACTCACTGACACATGGCGGTAGCGATCCATGCCGTGGACTTTGAGCACAAGGGCTCGGGAGACTCGAGCGTGCTCTATATCCCAGTCTGCCCTGTCACGGAGATCAACGCCAAATATGTAAAAGAAGCGAGAGAAGCCTGGCGTAATGGCACTCCTGGGCCAGATTTCCCTGGCGGCAAGGGCGAGTCCGAGCATGTGGCCCGGCCTACTGAGCAGTTCCTCAGGTCCGTGTCTGATGTCGACGGGCTGGCATCTGTCGGGCTTCGGGCTCTTCCAGAGCCCGTAAATGGTAGCGGAGGAGAGAAGGAGGTTGTGCGCAGGGCGAACAGCATCCTCGGCTTTGGAAAGTCACAGTCTGAGGAAACGTGAGGGGCTGTCGGGAATAGGTGCATAATAAAGCCATATCCGAATGTGACACCGTTAATAACAGCATAGTCCACTGATACTTAAGTCGATCAAACCCCAGCCAGCCTCCAGGGCTCCTTTGGCAATTGATTGCGCTGAAGACTTTCCATCTGAAAAGGCATATACACGATTCTTAAAACTCCTACACAGCTCAAGTCATCATGTCTCATCCAGTCTGGCTTATCACCGGGGCCTCTGGTGGCTTTGGTCTCATCCTCAGCCTCCGTGTCCTGAAGGCCGGCCACAAAGTAATCGGAACGATGCGGAACACAGCTCGAGCCAGTTATGCAGTAGCAGCAATCAAGAGCGCCGGCGGCAAGGTCATCGAAATGGATATGACGGAGTCCCAAGCCAGCATAGCAAAGAAGATACATGACGCAGAGGCCATTCACGGGAGGATCGATATTCTGGTTAACAATGCTGGCTTCGGCATATTTGGCCCCATTGCACAATTCACGTAAGTCCACCATGATCTCACTCGAACAGGACAAACAACCTTCTGACTGATGACTTCCTCAGTGACAAGGAAATCAACACACAGTTTCAAACCAACGTCTACGGGCCCATCTACGCCGTCCAAGCTGCTCTGCCGGGCATGAGATCCCGCCGATCCGGGACCGTCGTCAACATCAGCAGTGTCGCCGGCCAGGACGCCACGCCCACCAGCGGTCTTTACTCCGCGAGCAAGTTCGCCCTGGAGGGCTTCAGCGAGGCACTGTCAAAGGAGGAAGCCGAGTTTGGCATCTCGGTGTTGATCGTCGAGCCCGGGGGCTTCCGGACCAACTTTCTCAAGGGATTCCAGGCCAACGAAAAGGGCGTTGGGGAGGGCACAGTTCTGCATCAGGCGATGGAGCGGTGGGGTGATTATGAGGGGACGCAGCCCGGTGACCCAGAGAAGGGAGTTGAGGTCTTGTTTCAGGTCTTGACGGGTGAGGGTGAAGCTGGAAAGCTAAAGGGCAAGATTTTGCGGCTGCCTCTGGGCAAGGACGCCGTGGAGCGTATTGAAACCAAGACTGATCGTCTGAGGCAGGACGTTGAAGCGACAAAGGAGGCGGCTTTCAGTACAGACTTTTGAGAGGTGATTGAGTCGTAGATCTCATCGTAGAGATTAGATGATAAACAGCTCAGATGGTGAGAACATACAGTGCATCATGAGGCAGAGTGAGCGAGTACAAGTCAGACCTAGCAAACAGAGCCCAGTAGATTCCCAGGGTTGTGAAGGGGAAAGTATACCTTTGTTAGAAGGGAAGGGAGAGTGATCCCTATATAATGCAAAAAATCAAAAAGGGGTAGGGTTTGTCCAACCGCGTATAAGTCTTAAGTTGGCCCGAGTGGCTGGGTCAGCGAGGGGCCAACAACGCTATTCCAGAACAGGAAATAAGTAAATATTGTGATGATAACAAGCGAGTCAAGCTTGGACGCGTCTGGTCGTTCACATGAGCCATCACATCACATTGTTGCGGGTCACCTTGCGGGTCAACGTGCCTGTGGGGTTTCTCTTTATCATACATACATACATACATACATACAACTCCTTGAATCCGGGGTACAGTACAGACATACACAGTACCGTACAGCAGAGACCCTGGAATCCCTTCAGTGCTCACTCCTTGCTATACTATTGATCATATTACATTTCTCCGGTACGACGAACTCGCCTCGTTGAACCACACGACCTTGTTGCCATCGTCAGTCTCCACCATGGCCTTGGTGGATGATCTCCCTATCGCGCTTCGGCGGACGCGTCGAAGTAGCGTCGCGTCTCGCGCCAATCCCGTGGAAGCTCATGCTCATGCTCATGCTCATGATGCCAAACCCCCAAACGGCCCCAAGTCCGAACATTTATTATCTACGCCTAGCCGTGGCTCGAAGAAGCGAGTCCGTTTCTCTGATCCAGGCCTATCAACCCAACCAGATGCAGACTGTGACGCGGAACCAGACAGTCCTGCCTCACCCACCGGTCTCACTCCACACATCCGCCGTACAACACTTGACCCCGGATCGGGCAACAAAAGACGGCGGCACTCCGGATCTTCCAGTGCCGCTCGCCCAGAAGCATTCGACTCTACAATCGACACCATGCACACCGGTGAGGTGACATTTCTGCCACTGCGTCAGGTCCTAGATAGTCGCGTCAAGCGTCGCATCAGGCGCAACGGACTCAGCGAGGAGATCAACCTGATCAGCGCCGAGAAGAGAAGGAAGGCACAGCAGACCAAGGAGGAGATCGCTGCACTGAGGGCTGAAGTTGCCGCCAGGGACGCCGAGATCCGCCGCCTCTCTGGCGCGACGGTGGTCAACGATGAAGATGAGGCTAGCATCGACGACTTGAAGCAGCAGCTCGCGCAGGTGAGGCGGACACTGAAGAGTCCAGCGTCGTCGCATGGGACCGAGGACACGATTGAATACGACACCACTCGCCAAGACTGGATGAGGGTGTCGCGTGAGCCGTTCTCGGGCGAGCACTCTGATATGGATGTCGACTCCGACTTGGACGACTCCGAGTTTGGTGACACCACCATGGCAGAGCTCGTCTGCAGCACTCCTTCTCGCCGCTCCTCGGATATCCGGAACTCCTTCCCTACGCCACCGTCGACAAGCCCGCCGCCAGGGTTCTTGACCCCAAGCCGTCGCCAAGTCGCCACCTCGCCTACCAACCACGCCGTGGTGCAGACATCCTTCACAGATAACGACAAACAAGAGCTAGAAGACGAGCTCGCGTCTCTCCACCTCGAGGTCGCCAAGCTCACCAGCACCCTCGAGACCTACGAGAACATGACGTCCCGGCTCTCCGAGAAGCTCAACCCCTTCGCGCCCAAGGGCGGCTCAGCAGCGGCCATCATCATGGACACGCGGTCCCCCACCGTCAAGGTCGAGGCGCAGCTCAACAACCTCCTCCAGGCCTTCTCGGACCGCACCGCCTCCCTGGCCGAGGTCAGCACGTCCCTGGGCGAGCTGGGCTTCCCGGGCGGCGACGCCGGCGACATGGTCGCCTCGCTCTCCTCGGCGTTCAGGGAGGCCCGCCTGGAGCTCGAGTACCTCACGCCGGGGGAGATCGCCATGCCGCTCTCGGCCGCCGGCTCGTCGGTGCTGGACCTGCTGCTGACGCGCCTCCGCGAGCTGGCCCGCCGGAGCCTGGAATGCGAGGACGCGATCGATGAGTACCACGCCCTCGAGGTCTCGCTGCGCAAGCAACTCAGCGCCCGCGTCGAGGCCATGGACGGGATGAAGACGGAGATGAGGGCCCTGCAGCGCCAGTCAAGGCGCAAGGACGCGCGGGTGAAGGAGCTCGAGGCGGGCGTCGAGAGGTTGAAGGGCTCGGTGAAGTCTTACACCCGGGATGTGTCAGAACTGGAGGGGCTTGTCCAGCGGTATGAAGACGACCTCGACTCCGCTAACAAGGGCTTGCGAAGGGCCGAGGAGGACAACCAGGCCGATTTAGAGGAGTGGTCTGATGCCCTCAGGGGGAAGAACTCGACGATAGCGATGCTGGAGGAGAAGCTCGGCCTGGCGCTGGAGCAGACGTCGGAGCTGAAGGACCAGCTGGACAGCCTACAGAACCAGCAGAAGCAGCTGAGCGCCGGCCACAAGGAGGAGCTTTCATCCATGACCAAGCGACACGGTGCTGCTCTGGCTCTGAGGGACGAGGGGGTGTCTGAGCTGCGGTTGGAGATCAACCATGCCAACGAGGCGCTGCGTAGTGCCCACGAAACAATACAATGTCTTCATGCAGAGAATAGCGCCCTGAGTGGCCGTGCCGACTCTGAGAAGGCCAAGGCCAAGGCGGCTGTCGACACGATGAAGAGCGAGCTGGAGAGGGTTGTGCGCATGGGGCAGGACTTGGTGGCCACGCCGAGGAGGAGTACGCGAAGGGGATGAGCCCGTAGTCTGGGGAGTAGGGGGTGGTGTCACGTCCCCTGGTAGGAGCAAGCTTCACTTTCACTTTCGAATAGCGATATCCCATTTGTTTTTTTGGTATTTATTCGTTCTGGCCGTCGTAGGACCAAGCCTGGGTCATGCCCCATTGCCGAGAGGAGAGCTCAAGCAACCGATGGCCGATGTGTGGTACGAGGAAGTCGATATACCTGGAACCTCCATTGAACGACAGTTCGAAGAGGTGGTAAGTACGCCATCGGGCGGCTCTGTTTGGCAAAGATCCGTCAGTTATGGGCCCAGACGCTACTACTGGGAGCTCAGAGAATGATCTGTCTCGTTCCGGTGCTCAGTATGCAGGCATGCGTGTGAAAGCCAGGAGAGAACTCATCTCCTCCAGGTCGCCGACCCATTCGTCGCGCGGAACATCAGATATGTTTAGCATGGCCTATCTAGTTGAGGCCGGCTTTCGTCGTATCTCCATGAATAACTTGCTCCAGGGACGAGCATCTGCCGCATTAGTTGGTTCAATGTGGAGCAGTGGCTTCTCTCAGCTCGGGCTGCCTACATGGCTATACTCTTCCATCGCCAGAAGAAGATAAATACATTGACTGACAATTCATCCACATCTACATTACAGGAATACAAACACCTCCCTTGATCTCACAGACAAATTAAGCGAGACCTTTGTGTCGGTTTTATGAAGGCCAGAGGCTTATTTATAATTTCGACAGATCGTCTCAGGGGCTATATATCTCAAGGCCACCATCCGACATCTATCTCGTGTACTCCATTCCACAACGGAATCAAAACTTTCTATCGAGGATATGGATCACAAGCTCCTGCCGTACGACAGGTAGTGCTTCCACCCTCCTGTACTTGTGGCGGATATATGCTTTCAAATGCTTTCCTGCTCTGCAGACCGACACTGAACGCAGCAAGCAAGCCTGTGGTCTCGAGAGGCACTCACTCACCGCACCGTATTCGCCACAAGGCCACCATCTATGTACTTTGTCGCACCGAACCACGACCACAGCCATGGCCTAGTAACCAATCACGGGGAATTCTAATTTTCCCTTTTCTTTCCTCTCACAACGGAGAATACTGGTATCGCACAAAAGAAGAATCTCGCAACCAAAAAAGAAAAAAACATACAACGAAAGTGATGAACAAAAAGGGAAGATAAGAAGTATGCCAATAAGAAATGGCAATGAAGCCTGCTCCAGATAACACCAACGCCATGCGATGCATGCAAATTAAAACAAGATACTACTGATATCAGTCGGCCGGCGCCCCGTCCTGACCAACTTTAAGTCCCCTTTCCCTCCACACACAAGACAATAGTTACGCCAATGCCAACACCACCTCTCACCAACACTACTAACACCAGCACACAAGAGGTGCGAGTCTAACCCTCACTCAACACCTCAAAGATGCCCACACTAGGCACCTCCTTCTCCACGCGCCCGTACACCATCTTGTTCGCCCGCGGCGCGACCGGCTCCTTCAGCATAGCCTCCAGCGAGAACGGCACGTCCGGCTCCGGCTCCGGCTCCGCCGGCCTGCCGCCGCCCACCGACGACATGGACGGGAAGGGCGGCGACGCGTCCTCAAACAGGTACTGCGACAGGCGCTCGGCGAGCGCGTCGGGCGCGGGGATGTTGGCCGGCGACAGGAACACGGGCCTGCTGATGCGGCGGAACGCGCGCGGCTTGAACGCGCTGGCCGTCGTGCCCGCGTCGCCCGTCGACGTCCGCGGCCGGGGCATGGCGCCGATGCGGCTGAAGCTGGGCTTGTGCCTCTGCTGCTGCTGCTGCTGCTGCTGCTGCTGCTGCTGCTGCTGCTGCTGCTGCTGGCGCGGGGACTGGCGCGGGGACTGGCCGTCCTCCCCGCCCTGCCTCTGGGGCGTCGCGGGCGCCGCGGCGGCCTCCGCCGGCCCCGTGCCGAACCCGTCCATGTCGAAGCTGAACGAGGCGAGCTGCAGCTCGGGCAGCTCGGGCAGCTCGAGCTCCCGGGGCGGGCTGATGGGCCTCCCCAGCGGGGCCGACCTCTCCATGGACAGCAGCGGCGCGGTGACGGTCCTCCTCGGGCTGACGGGGCTCTCGTGGTGGCGGCCGTCGCGCTTCGGGGGGCTCAGGGGCGGGCTCAGGGGCGGGCTGGCCGTCAGCGGCGGGCTGATGGGCTCCGTCTGGTGCCGGGCCATGGCGCCGCCGCCGTAGGGCGGCGAGACGACGCGCATGCTCTGGCGCCATTGCGACCCGCTCACGGCGCGCGGGTTCTGCCTGGGCCAGTCGACGGGCTCGTGGGGCTGGTTGAGGAACGAGGGCGTGGGCCGCAGGGCCTTGGGTGGCCCCCGCGACCGGCGCTGCTCCTCGAAGTACTCGACGCCCTGGGACACGGGCACGTTGGTCTCGTTGGAGCTGTTGAGCTCGTGCAGCAGGTTGGCCAGCTGGTCGTCGTCGAGGTCCCCGACCAGGTCGAAGATGTGGTCGACGGATGAGCGGGATCGGTGGCGGGTCGTAGCCATTTTTGGCTTGTGTGGGCCGAGTGTCGTTGAGGGCGCGCGCTGTGGGTAGTTGGTCGAGTGTCTGGTGGATAGCTGTGTGGTCGTTATTCCAGGAGCACAAAGTGTTGTGTGGGCGATCGAGTATCGGTGGACAATGAGTGAGAGTGAGCACAGTGAGTGGCGTGTTGGTGTTTCCGGATGTGTCGGCGAGAAGATGCTGGTTCGCGATAATTCGGCGATGATGGTCTGGTATAATTCAGGGGTAAGAAGAGTATAAAATAAAAAAAAAGAGCGTTTACTGTACGGTCAGGTAGTGACTGTTCTCGGCTGAGATGAAGCGAATAAGATGCGAAGGTTAATTAGTTGACAAAGAGAAGGGCGAGCTGATGGCTGGTGTTGCTGCTGCTGCTGCTGTTGCTCATGGCATTGGCAAGAAATGAGTGTGCATCCCAGAATCCCAGAAAAGAACCTTGAAGCCTTGAGACCTTGGATTTGTTTGGAAATTCCAGTCACGGTTTGTGCATGTATGTACGCGTATGTGTGTGTGTGTGTTTGGTCTGTCTTTCTGTCTGTCTGTGTGGGCAGAGAGAGGAAAGATGGATTCAGGAGAAACAATAATAAAAGAAGAAGAGCAACACGATTACTGAATCACACGAGGGACATCGCGACCCCGTCACAAGTTGCCAATTCGTTCGCTTTTGATTACCCTGGCCCAAGCTTTCCTCTCGGCTGCACGGTTTCAGGTTTATCAGAATCAAATATAGGGTCGGATTGCTCCATTTATCTTGTTAAGCGGAATGAGGGAGAGGAATTAGGCTGTTAGGACCTGGACTACTTTATACTAGAGAAGAGGACCCCTGACGATCAGGACGGACCGTAAGCTGAGCCCTGCTGATCAACCGATGAACCCAAGTAAGTAAGTTTGACTTACTGACCAACTGCATGCCAGTGAGATTGGATGGTTTGGATAAATAGAAGAGAGGAGGACTCCCCCCTTGGGTTACTCTTGGGCCACCTAGGTGCCCTTGGGAGACTTTCTGTCTCTCCATCAAACACCAAAAACACCACAAGTCGTCGATCACCTTGAAGCCATATCAGAGATTCGCAGCCCGACGACAAACAGACAGGAGGAACCAGCGAGCGACCCGATATTGCCACCTCTTTTCAAACTCGGTGCTGGCCCGTTTCATCAAATCTCCGACATCTCGCTTACTCACTTACAAACAAGCCCGCTTCAATCTTATCGTCTCGAATCGACTCAGGGGGTTTCAGGGGTCTATCCGGTCATGACACAAGACAGGACAGGACAGGATAGCCCGGCTCGGCTCGGCCACCGGTTGCTTGCAAACAACCGTGGAAATGAATCCTCCCCTACCAGAACTACCAAGGGAAAGTCCCCGGGGTTATATCCCGGGGTCATATCCCGGCCCGATAATCGTTTCCCCGGATTTGCCCTCTCACGAAGAGTCTGACATGGATGCCTTCGACACTGTTTTCTCTCTCTCTCCCAACTTCCCTGTCTAGGCTGCAGACTAACACTCAATGCTCAGCGTGTGGTGGGAATATGGTGAATGTGAAAGAAAAGATTGGATATTGTTCTATTGTTTAACTTCATCAACCAAACCAAACCAAACCAACCTTCATGGGATATTCCAACCCCTCTAATTAGCAAAGTACAGCAGCTTGCCCTCCTTCTTGGCCTGCTTCTCCGTATAACTGACCTCGCTGACCGTCTCGCCCTGCGCATCCTTGAGCACGATCTTGCCCCCCTTGTTCGACAGCCGGAACCCGCTGACGGCCACCTCCTTCTTCGCGTTCGCCGAGATCTCGCCCGACAGCTCCTGGCTGCCCCCCTTGTCGTTCCCGACCGTCCACCCCTCCAGGCTCTGCGCCTGGGACGACTTGTTCAGCACGTACACCGTCTCGCCCGGCCCGCTGGCCGGCGTGTCGTCCGGCCCGACAGGGTTGACGAGCGCGGCCTCGATGATCATCTCGCCCTTGGCGTCCTTCGACGGGTCGGCCGCCGGGGTGGTGCCGGTGCCGGTGCCGGTGCCGGTACCGGTGCCCTTCGACCCGGAACCCGAGCCCGAGCCTGAGCCCGAGGACGAGGTACCACTCAGCGCCGACGCAAAGGTCGGCCCGTCCGGGTTGCCCTTGCTGTCCGTCTTGGTCGCCTGCGACGCGAAGGCGAGGAAGACGCCCTCCCACCGGTCGGCAAACTCGATGACGATCCCCCCGTCCTGGTACGTCCCGTTCTCCTTCTCGAACGAGCCCGCGCTGCCCTGGTTGCAGTGGATGTCGTGTATGCCCGACGACCCGTCGCCGTCCTTGTACTGGCTGCCCCAGATGTAGACGGTCGCCTTGGAGCCGACGGCCTCGTCCATGATGGGGTCGAGGTACGAGAGGATGTCGCCCTTCTCGCCCGGGTTCCGCGCGTCGTGCGACAGCAGCACGCCCGAGCCGACGTCCACGAGGCCCTCGCGGAGGAAGTCGAGCGCCAGGCTGCCGCTGCCCGACTGCCGCGAGAAGCCCTGGGGCAGGGCCTGCAGCTGGCTGGTCGACGGCTTCTGCGCGCTGTACGACGACACAAGCCAGTAGACGAGGCGTGTGTCCTTGCCCGAGGACATGATGTTCACGTCGGCCTCGTGCGACTTGGAGTCGGTGCCGTCGGTGAAGATGAGGTGGCCGTGGTCGGTGTCGGCTGCGGGGCTATCTGTCAGTATCGAGGGGGCTCATCGTAGGTATCCTGTGACTGGTGGTCTTGCGTACCTGTTCCGTTCCAGCTGGAGGGAGTGCCCTTCCATAGACCGTAGTTAGAGATGCCCATCTTGATACTGCGGGTGTCTGCGTGTGTGTGTATTGTGAGTGGATCTGTTGTGTGGTTTCTCGTAGATGCGTCGTGCGAGTGTAAGATCTAAAAGCCTGGAGGTGTCGCGATACCGGACGAGAACATGAAAGCTGCACCTGGGGACAGGGCAGGTGGGTTATAGTACGCATTTCCAAGTACGCTTCGTCATATCAAGGAGGGTCTCAGGGACCATGATGGGCAAGCGTATCATTTGATAAAGTAAAGCATCTGACATCACACTTCCTCGAAGCCGCATTAACATCACATGCGAGAAGTGTGGATACCAATGCATGTGGAGGCAGCCAGCCAGCCAGGCCAGCATGGTTCATAGGTAGTCTTCATACCATCCAGTCAGTCTGGGCCACTCAGGGACCAGACACGAGATCTCATCTATCTCGTCTACTCACCTGACCAGTAAGTGCCTACTCGGTGCCTGCGTTTGATGTTGAACATTGAGACACAAGACGTCAAAAGCCCCGGGCGACACGAGCCGCATTGCAACCTCGCAACCTGAACATTGCGCCTACCACATACCCACAATAATAGACAACTCGTGTAACTCGCCGCGCTGGCAGGCTGGCTCAAGTGGATCGAGGCCTTTAATTGATAGTGGCAATTACCACCCACACGGCGTCTAGCTTCCCATCCGGCAGCACGCCGCGGGATAGGAGCCAAGATATGTCTAGCATTGAACCTGGCCCTAGCTCTGGGGTACAGGCCTGCGAATGGCGACTTGTTGGAAGAAGGACAGGAACCAGGAAGAAGAGGGATGGATCATGTGAGCAGATCGTGGAGACGGTGGAGATCGGCAGGCCAAGATCGTGACAGCAGATTGGTCGAAAGATCGCCGCGAGATACACTTAGTCCCTTGAGCCCCACGCAAGCGCAACGGCACGGCACGGCACTTGAGATTGCCCACCTGATGCAGGTCGACGGCAGAGAGACACGTGTGGGGGGTGTGATAAGGGGGTGGGCGGCTGAGTATACACAGTAATGGATAGGCGGACGGACGACGACGACATCGAGAAACAGGGACAGCTCGTGCAATGACGTAGGTTGGTAGTATGGCAGGTGGCAGGTAGCATTCTGCCCCTGCGTGTTGCAATATGCATGATACCCAGATGATGCATCCACGTACGTACACTATCACGCTTTTTCCGGGACTGTCTCGGAGAATTACGCGCCCAACGTTGCATCGGACTCGTCGGCACAGACCTACACTTTGCAGCTGCGAGCCGACCTCGAACGCCGCAGACCAAATTGTTGACGCATTCATCGACGTTTGGGACGTGAAACCAAGTGAAATCAGAGAAGACTTCTTCTCTGTGGCGTGTGGATTCGTGATCCTTTTTGCTTTGCCCTGAAACCGATAGTAATGCAGAAATGCCATCCCAGGGGAGAGCATCATGTCTTCCCCTGGGAAACAAAACGCAAAAGATGCTCAGAAGAACAAGGTTTCGGTCCATGATAAATTATGAACACCGTCCTGCGGTGCTCACATCGCCCCATGCTGATTGACCGCCTGGCCCAGTTCTGCCCTTAGACAGGACCACATGCAAGCGATGGGATCGAGGTTAGTAAGAGTAGGACGACCTGCGAGAAAGCTCTCACCCGGCCGCCCGTTCCGTGTCTCGTCTGGCAGCTTCTCGGTTCGCCTTCCAGGCCATCCCGCGTGTGCGCCTGAAGCCGGATTCTACGAGGTTGTACCCGACCCGAGGCTCATGATGGTTTCCCACGTGGGGAGCCACGCCAGGTTCCCATCACCCTGATCCGTCTGCCATTTCCTATTCTTCCTCCAGGACAGGTATGCCTCCTTGGAGCATATATATGCCTGCTCACTCGTCGCACCGTACTTTTCGATGGCCAGGGACCGCTTCTCATTACGCCACAGTGTCAGCTGCTCATTTGTCCCCGGCTTCTTGTCAAGGAGGTCTTTGCGGAGTATAGGCGTTGCAGGCTTGCGAACATCCCTCAACGTCGCGAATATCACGTCCCGTTTGTAGTTTGGAGAGAATGCCGCTATGGGGCTGGACTCCCACTGTCTGTAGTCGAGCCATTTATGCTGGACGACTTTACCGCATGTCCACCCAAGGTATTCGCCGGTCAGTTCGTTGTTCTTAGTGACAATGTGCAAGCTTCGATACGTCTCGCCCCTCTTCCAGGTCTCTTCGCTGGCGACGGAGAGCTTGATGGCTCTCTGTCCCAACCACTTACTACGGGATGTGTGCCATCGGCCTCTTTGGACAGTCAGTCTGGCAACACACCAGCGCGGGCGGGAAAGATGTAAACAGGCAGGAAAACAGGACAAAAAGGTGTATCTCACTCGCAGATTATAATGCTGATTTGCTTGACATCGGGAAAAGGCTTCAACATCTGGTTTGACTTTACACACGGCTGAATTAGCTGGGTGAGCGACGCTAACATACCCTAGGGTACTTCGGGGTCGTACAAACCTTTTGTCCCTTTTTCCAAGAAGTTGCAAAAGACCGCATTAAACGAAGCTCATCTTCAAAAAGGGGATCTTTGCTTATGTCACTGGGAGCGCCGTAAGGGAACAATATAACCAGGGGAAAGCCGTCATAGTCCATGGTGCTGTAGAAACCCTGCAAGAGAGATGCCTCCGGGTAAAAGGCCTCCGGAAACTTGTAGCGAAGCGGTGTTTTGAACCATACTAGACGGTTAAATTCCTGGAGGATTGCTGAGTGAAGCTAAGTCAGCAGGGATTGTCACTGAAGGCAAGGCGTCGGATGTTCTCCTGGCCGCGGAACACAGGGGACACGGGCGACTCACGTATCGCAGATGAAGGCGCGTCTCGAGTTTTGCGTTGAAAGGATGGAATAATCTCGGTCGACTCCGGAGCGCGGGCGAACTTGGACCTCAGATACAATATTGCCTCCCGGAACTGGGCATCGACCTCCCACCTCTTCTGAAACAATTTTGACGCGGCACGCATAGGATCTGGCACAACCCGCCTCACCGTGCCATTGGGATCATCAAACAGGTATGGGCATGCGCCAGGGAAGTGAGGCAACAAACAGATGCGGCAGCGCCCATGGACGGTGGCTCTCAGCGTCGTCTTGTCCGGCTCGTCTAGGTATTTCGAATGGGCCGTTTCTTTCGCTTTCACCTTGGCTCTCACTTCTTCGTATATATCCATCTGCTTCGACGCGAGCTCTGTCAATTCGGTGGCATGATCCTTTAACCGCCTCGCCTCATTCATAGACGCCGGGTCGGCCGGGTCGGCTCGTTGCATTGCCTCTTCTGCATCTGCGGCTGCACGCTGAGCTGCCAGCAGCGTATCCAACTGTGCAGCATTTGCTTCTACCGCGTCCTCCCACCCCAGCCTGGTATCGTCTCCAAGCATCTCAGCCATGATGCGCCGTGGCTCAGCGAGCTTCCTGACCCAGGCAAGCCAGTTACGTTCCTTGGTTTTTCTGAGCGCCCGGTTCATTGTCCTTTCCGACCGCGCGGCTGTTGTCTTCTTCACCACGGTTACCTTCGCGGCAGACTTCTGAATGGCAAGTCGAAGCCTTTCAGCCTGCCGTGCCTTGAACGTTCCCATTTCGAAACCGCGCGAGACGGCTTCTGCAGGGACATGTTTGTCAACAATCGCACCCTCTCCAGACTCCGCAAGGGCGGCATCGTGAGAACAAAAACGCTTGAGGTGGTGACCGACGCCCTGAAGCCGATATTTGAGAGTCGAGTACTGTTGTATCAGGCAACCCGAGTGAATGAGGGACTGTGAGAGCAGCTCTGGCATGAGGGGGGATGCAGTCCACCCCAATGGTAGCAGCGGCATCCTGACTCGAACCGCATTAACGATTACATGGGCTCCGAAGGGAAAGACCAGGGAAAAGAAAGGAAGAAAAGAAGAAGAGAAGAGAAAAGGAAGGAAAAAGAGAGGGAAAAGAAGGAGGGAGCCCGATATACTGCCTGTCTACTCGAGTTGTCGAGGTGAAGTCAAGATGTCATTCGAATCATGTCGAGATGTTGATGTTGGTGTTGATGTGTGTGTGTGTGTATATTGTGGACAATGTGGGGTATCTACACCACGGTGCGGTTTTCGGCACGTGCACAAACATCGAGGTTCTGGAAATTCTAGACTGTGAGCTAAAAGTGAGACTAACTTTAAGAGGGAATCGCCGTCCCGCTTGGGGTGGGGTCCGGTCAGCCGAAGGTGGGGTTTCCGGTGGGGTTTCCTCCATGTTCAAACGTCCGGACTATATTCCGTCTGGTACTAGTTGACGTTCTGGGCTTCAAAAAATTCGAGTCTCGACAAACCCGCCCTGTCGCCCCCATTCAGGCCTGTTGTGCGATACAGTAGTGTTAAATGGCTGCGGTTCAGGTTCACGAGACCCACCGGCGGTCTCGGCCATGACAATGAAATCCCACAGGTTGACTTCTCTTTTCCACCCTTCCCATTCGACGCTGTGCATATCAACGACCTCTCCGGATTCCTCTCCAGCCTCTTTAGACCCTTCGTCCATATAAGCGCAACAAACCCTCAATCACCTTCACCTTCACCTTCACCTTCACCTTTGCTGTCGCATCTTCTCCGAGGCCCTTCGGTCAAATGAGGCTCCTTGCCCACCCGCCGCATCCAACGAGCAGCCTACCACGCTTGCGCTGCTCATCACCAGACGACCTGACCGAGGACAAGATCGACCTGGCCTTGCACAACCTCCGCGAAATATACTGCCCCTTGCCCCGAGCCGTCGCATTCAGAAAACCATCTCTACCCTCCAGCCAACAACACTACCTCGCGGTCCCCGTCAGCGCCACGACAGGCGGCGCGAACAGCGGCATATCGACGCCCCACCCAATCGACTCCGGTTATGCCTCTGGCGACGACGACGATGAAGCGGAAGATGATGGTGACTGCGAAGCTGCCGATCCAGACTACATCGCGACACTACGCGCCGACGACTACGAGAGACAGTTCACAATCCGCTGGCTGACGGGCCTCATATCGCGCTCCGAGGAACTGCTCGACCATATCGACGAGGACCCCCGACTTCGGCTCATCGACGACGCCTCGTACATACTCGCGTCATTCAGCAGCGCGTCGAGCGCGGACGAGGACGAGGACGCGGGCGCCATCGTGAGGGAGTTCAGCTTCGAGCTGGGCGGCGCCGCGCAGGAGGAGGACGGCGGACAACACAAGATCGACGTGCGCCTGACGGACGGCACGCCGGCGATGGGCACCGACCACACCGACGTCGGGCTGCAGAGCTGGGGCGCGTCCATCGTCATCTCGGACATGATGTGCTCCCACCCGGCGCGCTTCGGCCTGTCCGCCGAGGCCCTGGGCGCCGCGCCGCGCATCGTCGAGCTGGGCGCCGGCACCGGGCTGGTGGGCATCACGGTCGCCAAGCTGCTGCCCCTGGTCGGCGTGCCCGGCTCCGAGGTCATCGCGACCGACTACCACCCCGCCGTGCTCGCCAACCTGCGCGACAACGTCGCCATGAACTTCCCCTCGTGCGACCAGCCGCCTGTCAAGACCTGCCTGCTCGACTGGTCCGCCCCGTGCCTCGACGCGCCGCTGCACGAGCCGGCCGCCATGCTCGTCGCGACCGACGTCGTCTATGCGCCGGAGCATGCTTTCTGGCTGCGCGACTGCGCGGCCAGACTCCTCGCGGCTGACGGTGTCTTCTGGCTCATTGCGTCGGTGCGGCCGAACGGTCGGTTCGAAGGGGTCACGGATACGGTGGAGGCAGCCTTCGAGAACGTCGACGAGTGTCCCAGGTCGGAGGATGGGCGCAGGGTGTTGAGGATCCTGAGCAGGGAGAGGCATGATAAGAGGAAGGGCGTTGGACGGGCGGATGAGATTGGATACAGGGTGTTCAGGATTGGGTGGGAAGTTATCGAGAAGGCGGAAGAATCATGACTAGACGACGACGGACAACTGCATGGCATGACTTGACTTGCATGACAGCGATAGAAGTAGACACAATACCCTTAAGACTTAGACCTGCATTATAGAACAGAACAGAATAGAGATGTGAAACTTAGAAGTGTAGGAAGAATTTCAGCGCCGATATTTAATTAAGACAATAGTAAGAAGAAGAACACCCAGGATAATGAGTCAAACATGTTGAAGCTAAAACAGGGGAAGCTCTAGGTAATAAGATTTGTATAATGCTCGTCCTTCCTAACGGAAGGCAATACAAAGTATTTGCACCCATCTCACTTTGGTTCCATTGTTTTACATGGCACCTGGGTACAATGTCAGCCTTCTGCTCTTACGACCTTCGGAGTTTCGAAGATGTCTACAATATGGGGATAGAAATTAACCTTGCTGCGGCGAAGTGCGGTACGCCCTTACTCGGCTGCACTTAGAACTTACAGTACTTTGTTAAAATTTATTACACTTGGAATGCTCCAGACATCCTTTGTATGACAGAGACCGGTTATTTTGCCTCAAAGTCAATTTAGATGGCTCAAGTGCCAACTGACCCGGTAAGCAGTCTAAGTATATATTATAGTATAGAGAAGCAAACTAATTATAATAACAAGAACTTCCAATGCCTGGACCCTGGACCATCGACAATTGCGAACTAACATAGACTGCTTGCTGTATTTGTCTGATCTGCTGGCTACCCTATCGTGGCCGTCTCAGTTCCACCCTTACAGGAAACCCATCCGCCGGGTGCGCAGCCCCCTTCTCGGCCTGATAAGCGCGATTCCCATCAACCGTATTGATGACTCCAGCCTTGCCCCTCGCGCCTTTCTTCGGATGTAGAGCATCCCATTCCGCATAGGCGGGCACAACATTGACCTCACGCACTGTCAGGACCAGGGCGATTTTTAGCTCTAGCAGAGCTAGTGTCTGCCCTATACAGCTCCGTGGACCGTGCTCGAACGGTCGCCATGCGCCCTTCGTGCCCGTGCCAGGATACAGCAGGTCTCCTGGAGCAGCGAGCCACCTCTCAGGGAGGAATTTCTCGGGCTCAACCCAATAGCGCGCGTCACGGTGAATCGCCAAGCTAAGCGTCCAGACACTGCAGTTCTCAGTAGGGAAGCGGCGGCCTGATTCGTCAGTGATAAAAGCCCCAGGGCGGCCCATCCGCATGGACCCAGAAGGTGGGAAGAGACGGAGGGTTTCTTTAAGGACGGCCGTAGTATACGGAAGTTGGTTGAGCTTGTGTGGGTCGGCTTGGATCTGTGCGAGCGCGTCGGCGGGGCGGGTGCCGAAGGCGGTATCGTGCTCGGCAAGGAGAAGCTCCAGGGCGTTCGGGTGTGTTGACAGTAGGTAATAGCAGTATGTCAGGGCACTGCTGGAAGTATCGTGGCCAGCAAACAGGAAAACGCGTAGCTGCGAGGCCATAGCCGTCTTGACAGTCTTCTTGACAGTGTTAGGGTCTTCGCTGCCTGCCTCACGGTGGACATCATCTATCAGTAGGGACACGATGGATTTGGACTGGCTGCCGGCATCATCTGATTCTTTCCCGTGGCGTGCTGTTTTGCCTTCGATGCGCTCCGCAAATCTCTTGTCGATTTCGTGTCCAATATATCGATCCATGGTCCGACTGTTCAGCCAGTGTACGATTGGCCGGATTGACAGGTATCTGGTTATAGGGTTCAGCCGGCCACGCCACGAAGTCCATTCGATTGATGACCGCAATGCCGCTGCTAATGGATTCTCGTGTGTCTGGTAGTGCAGATGTGTATCCAGCACCACCCGCCCGATCACGTCAAACGTCATCCGCACCGTTAACTCCTCCATTTGGAATATCTCGCTGCGACCATCAGAGGCCCCTTGGCACTTGCTGATCAGAAGGTTGCGAAAGATAGCTACCTCGTCAGCAATTACTGGAACCAGGCCGGTAAGATATCCAGCGCTGAAACCTGTGTTGAACAGACGGCGCCAGTGCTTCCATTCGGCGCCCTCCATCGTAAGGAGACTAGGCCCACCGGTAATAACCTCGATAGGTTTAACGAGGTTATCCCCTTTGCCTAAGTCAAGGTCCTCAACCTGTGAAGCGGCGTAGGCATCAGCCACCACGAGAAGTGTCCTACTAAAGGGCCACAAATGTAGGTAGTAAATGCCGCCGGGGGCATACTGCTGCGCAATCTTCCACATGACATTGTGCATTATAGTATCACCCGGAAGCGATGCCGATATCTTCTTTATCAAGACCAGGTGGCCGAGGATAGGATGGACGTCGGGCATGGGCTAAACATCATCCATATAGTCAGGGATTGCGTGCATGTGTCGCAAGACGGTGCGTATCAGGAGCCACTTACCAGATTCGCATTTTGCAGCTTCTGTAGCCCTCTACGCGATGCATAGAATCGAGTAGCAATGTAAGCTACAACCGAGGCCACTGTTACGGCTACGGTTGCCCAGTATTTCATCTTGGGTTACCTTTGACTCTATCTCCGCCGAGAGTGGACTCGAAGGAATACGGTTTACTGGTCTCGAGTGATTGGGACTGCGTCGAGCTAGGCTGGGGTGATGTTTAGGGTAGGTGGTCTTCCAAAACCGCACGAAGGGCGGTTTCAAGGCCGGAGAGCAGCTCTTAAATATCAGAGTCTTGAGAAATTAAGCACCCCGCTTTTGTTATACACTATCACGCTGTCACCGGCGATTGCGGATTCCGAAACCTGCAGCCGCTGAGCTGTTGTCGGTGATCAGGGAGGCGGGCACTCAAGTGCACCCACACCCTGGTGGAAATCTTGGAGAGTGGCGTGCCCAATTCCTACATAGGCAAAGGAGGCTATTCTGCACAGAATGAAAAGCTATCAGCCGATGATCTCCCCATGTGTGTGTCGGCAACGACAGAGGTGTCAATGGGAGGTTTCTGGCTACCTTCGGATACGGGCGGCTGCGGGGAGTAAGTAGCCCCAAGACGTTGCTATAAGAGCAACAATGCATGTCAGAATGGTCTCCATGCAATTTATAGGTTGAAAGTCGATAGATAAGGCTCGGAGGATTGCTCCAGTCTCAGGTGGTGTGTCAAGGAATGTCGTAAGAACTACTACATCGAAGACTGCTCTGGTAATCAGACCTTAATAAATTTGGGTGTTTGATAGGTCAGGAGAACATGTGAAAGTGGTGGTGTGGAAGCAGTTGCGGAAAACACCTGGTCAGTCAGCTCCAGGGCTGCTGATAGTATTCGAGGAGGATGGCTCGCGAGACTGGTGCCACACTGGTTATATCAAGAATTTGGTATTACTGATGACCGTTTCGGAGGCCCTAACCTTGATTCAAAGGCTTAACGTTGCGGTTAAGGAGGCATGTTACTTATTGGGGCATCAATTGCCTAGTCACTTCGGAAGCAATTGATGTGAACTGTGTTTGCAGAACACCGACAAGGGCTTGAGATTTAATTTAAGAGGATACCGCTTACCCAGAGTGTTTGTGCGGAAACGGTTGATTGGCAAGGTACATCTATTTGTTGTATCGCACTGTATCCCCACGCATGGACTTCGTAGTACATATCTCGATCAGTTTTAACCAGAACTTGTGCTAAGCTGTCAGTTGGCAATAACTAATTATGTGTGGTCATAACGCACCTGCAAAGTTTACCTAGTTTCAGAAACGAGATCGTGGAGTTATACATGATGCTCTCCTTGGGCTATGCGGGCTACTGCCGATTGCCCAGGTGATGAATATTACAATGAACACTTTGAGGACACCTGGGGCCCCCATGAGTCGAACTGGCTGACTAGTCTACGGAGGAGGAATTCGCCATGCTTTCAGTAACTGGGCTCATACCAATTGTTGAAATGGCTATAGAGTTATCAACATTGATTTAGACTGTAACTTGCTGCATTCGGGGTTCCGGCCGCACTTGCACTATTCTCCGCAAGGTACTTAGGTGTCTTCACTCCCTCGTCGCTGTCCCTCATCCATAGTTCATCACGGCGCCCTCCGGCCACGGCCCGCATTGACAGCTCAACATTCTTGGTCACACTGGTTCCCCCAACCTCGTTCCTGTTCCTCGTCCTGGCCATGCCAGTGCCACGGCCCACCCCATCCTTCAATGTTTGATACCCCCAGACCCTCATTGTTGTCCCAGGCACAATCATCGTCCGATTTAGTCCGAACCGCATCTCGATGTGCTCGGCAGGCGCATCCTCAGACCTGGGATCAGCACATGGCAATGTACTGCAGTCGCCGGTATTCCCATCCTTCAAGAAGGTCTTTGGGGTTGACTAGTTGGCCACGACGCTCGACCCTAAGGAACATGACTTTCGGCGGCGGGTGAATCACCGGACTCTAATGCTTGGAATCCTGCAGGCGTACGAGGGCCATATAACGCCTCATATCGAACTAGTGATTAAGCAGTTAAAGGCACACCTCCAGATTTAGGCTCTAAATGAGAATGGGCAGGGAAATGGCGAAGAAGAAGGCTGGGGTTCCGCATTCAATATGACGCGGATCCCGATGTACTGTGTCGCCGCCATCATGACTGACATCGTTTGCAGCTCGAGCCAGCCCTGGAACGTACAGTGAGACCCGCGCATCCAGCGACAGATCGAACAGCTATCCAAGCCGACGACAAGGTTGCCCGTAGTCGGCCACATGTAAACAGTCATCCGACTCAGTCTGCACTCTAGATCATCTTCTTCCCCTTCGTCAAGGAGATCATTCACTTCCTCCCCCTCGCAAAACCCTTCGCCACGCGCCGGGCAAGCCAGATCGATAGCGAGTTCGACAGTTCCAAGCGTCAGGAGCGTTACATAATTATAGAGCCCCCTGCTGGCAGCCAACGACGCCGAGACGGGGCAGCGATTCATCCTAGAGCAGCTGACGTCCGAGGCTGGCATGTTTGTCACGACGGGCACCGGCACCTCCATTACCACGACCAGTGCCACCTTGTTCTACTTAGTCCACAACCCTGAAACCCACGCTCGCCTGGCCCGCAAGAACAGCACCGCGTTCCACGTCCCCGACGACTGCGCAGGTCAGCCAGCGTCCTAACTCTCGTGTACAAGCCCGAGCGGTGGGTGTCCGTAGCCGAATGGGAGATGGGGCTTTACTCGGGTGTTGGACTGGCAGCGGCCTTTACACCTTTGGGCAGAATCGTTTTGGCTGTCTTGGAAGTCAGCTAGCTATGCAGGATATTACCCTTCTTTTGGCACATCTGATCTGGTTTTATGATATGCGCCAGGAACCGGGCAACAATCTGGGCGGTGGAAGAGGGGAGGCACAGGAAGGACGCGAGTGTCCGTCTGAGTTTCAAGTTTCAGACCGATTTACAGCCGATGGAAATGAAAATCCTGTGCAGTTAAGATATAGGGCCTTTTCAAAAATATTAGACTGTCAAATTCCATGTCACAAAACCTTACAGGTACGATCAACTGGTTTCGGACGGTCATGTTGGATGTATCTTGGGTGGGTTAGTAAGTACCTAGGTACCTAGTGGAGTGGAGTATAAGAGATGTGTAAAGACGTCGGGATTGAGCAGGCTGGCAGAGGCCTCCTCCACGGAGGGATAAGACTAGAAAAAGAAACAAATCTGTGTGTAAATGTATGTGTATCCAATATTCTTGAGTACATACATATCAGTCGTGGCCCACTGATCGATGAAACTTGAAACGGCTGATCGACAAGATATAAAGCTTGATCATTGTAATCGGCGAACTACGAACTCCGGTGATTTTCATCATTGTTGTACACAATAAGCCCACGTGTAGACCAGCCTCTCTCTTTTGCATAGGCATTGTTACTTAGTCAAGTACTTAGTAAGTCAAACACCCTATAAGTGGGCCACCCCCTTATATAAGCCACCTCCTTTACCGCCACCTCGAATAAAGACCCTTTATATAACTCCCTTATTTCTTAACTAATTCTTATCTAAATTAATTTATTTTTATACTATTTAATTCCTTTAATTATTATATCTTTTTATCTTAAAGTCGACGTTAAAAATACCCTTGTAGCTATTAAGAACAGGAAGTTTATTAAGTAAGCTTCCTTCGAATAGTTAGTATTAAAGAGCACTTTATAAAACAGACTTAAAAGCTACTAACTATCTTAAATCGCCTATATACTTAAGTAAAAGCTTTCGAAAGCTTAAGAAAACTATCTAACTAAATAGGTTATTATTTAAAACGATTTAAGCCTACTACTAACTTATATTTAAGTAAAGGAATTTACTTAAAGGATTTTAGCTATTTAAAGCGACTTAAACCCTATCGGCTACTACTAAATAAAACGATTTTTAAAGAGAAATCCTTTAATTCGAACTTAAAAAAGCTAGATAATAAAAGTTATAAAAGTTAATAAGGCTTATATAGCTATAATTAAGCTTTAGTTCTATTATTTAGCCTTTTCTTATATTAAAACTATTAAGGCCGAGAACCGTTATAATATAAATAAAGCTAAAATTATAAAAGGCTAAGGCTTAAATAGCCTTATTTTAAGTAGTTTTAAAAGCTATTATATACCTACCGGTAAGTTTATAGTAAACCTACCTGTGAACGTACCTACGAATTTACTGTATATTTACCGGTAATTCGGACGGTTAAACGTACGGTAATTATATAGTAAACTTAAAGTAAGTTTATAATAGGTTCGTAGGTCTATATATAGTTTATAAAAGTACTCGGTTATATAAAGAGAGAATCTATTCTTTATTATATACTATTATACCGTACTGTTACTATTAAATAATAGCTATAACTTAAATACGCTTTATTACGTATCGCCTAGCCTTTTAATACTACGAATTAGGTTTATCGGACTATATTATAATAGTTATCGAGTTACTATTACTATAATAGCTAACGGGTAATTAGCTTTAATCTCTGGATTTTAAAAAATCGAAAAACGTAAAAGCATCGTCTTATTTACTTAGCCGGTATTATTATCTGTTTACTATAACTTACCGGTTATTTACTATAAGAATTCTATATTATAGCTATATTAAGTTTAAACGATATACTCGATATACGTTTCTTAAATATATTTTTAACGATACCTTAAAACTATACGGTTATTAAAGATATTTAGCTTTTATATTATATTAAAATAGTTATTACCGAATACCTTACCTAATACCGACCTTATATTATAATAGTAACGGTACGGTATAGTAGTATATAATAAAAATAGATTCTCTCTTTCTCTCTCTATATAACCGAGTACTCTTATAAACTATATACAAACCTACGAACTTACTATAAACTTACCTTAAGTTTACTATATAATTACCGTACGTTTAACTATCTAAATTACCGGTAAATATACGGTAAATTCGTAGGTATATTTATAGGTAGGTTTATTATAAACCTACCGGTAGGTATATAATAATTACCTCCGGAAGAAAAAATCCTTATCTATAAAGATATAAGTATTATAGTTATAATTAGATTAATAGTAAGTCTATAATATAAAGGTAGTTATATTTATAAGATAAGGAAAAAAACTATTATTAATTTATAAAAAAGATATTATATTTAAGTAATAACGGTATTTAAATTATAATCCGACGAAAAGACCGGTAAAAGCCCGGATAAACTATAGTAGTATATATAGTAAAAGAAATAAAAGCTTATAAAAATATAAGGTATAATTAAAAAAAGAATATAGTTAACTATAAAAAAAAGAAGGCGAAAGTAGTTTTTATCTTTAAATACCTGCTTTATAGTATTAGTAAACCTATATATACTACTAATACTGTTAAATAAATAAAAAAAGAAAGATAATAACCGTTTTTATCTTTAAGTATTTATTATATAACGTTAGTTTACTTATATATATAGTTAATATTATAAAAAAGCCTATAAACTTATAAATATAAAATAACGAATATAAAAATAACTATAAAATAATAACTAAATAATAACTAAACGAAATATATTCTTAAAGAACTTAGTAAAGTTTTAATTCTTTTTTAACTAAAAAAGATAATAAACTAAATAACGCTTTTACGTTTTTATTAAGAACGTTTTTAGTTAGTGTTATAACCTTATTAAACGTTAAAGCTATAGTTTTAATTATACTATAAGCTTTAAAGTACGAATTTATATCGTATAAACGATATTTAAACGTCTCGGTAAACGTATAACCGAGGTTACTTATATAAAAACGTTTTTATTTATAGTAAATGCCTACTTAGTTAATATCGTTACTCTTTTAAAACTTAGTTTTAATAAGACTAAAGTCTATTCGGTAGTAAAGGAAGTATTTAAGTATAAAGGTAACGTTAAGGTATTATATATATAACTTTTTATTAAGTTTTTAAATATAACGGATAAAGTTTACTATTTATACGGCGGTATCGTATAGTATTATAATACTAATATTAATTACGTTAAATAATAAAATAACGTAAAGCTCTTAGCTGTTTATTTAAACGTAAACGTTAGTTTTAAGCTTATAGCCTACTTTAATAATACGTATAGTAAGTATAGTAGTATTAAACTAAGTAAACACTTTAAGCTTATTATTTTTATATATATTATCGATAATAACGATAAAGTATATTAAACGTTTACGTTTTATAAAAAGCGAATTTATTTTAAACTTATCCGATTTACAGACTATAATAAACGAACCGTTATTAATAATATAACACTTTCTACTTACCGAAAAGCTTTTAATAAAGTTAAACTAAAGGCTATATACTAGTTCTTCTTTAATATCGTCCTTTATAAGGATAAAAGCGGTAAATAAGCTTTTTCGGCTTAATAACTATAGGTTCTATAGTAAACGTTTAAAAGTTAGCTACGTTTTAAGCTTTTTAAAAGCGTTTATAATAACCTCGGTATAAGTAATAATATTAAATATAAGGCTATAGTATTTCTTCTTAGTCTTTTACTATTCTCTTATAGTAACGTAACCGGTATTTATAAGCTTAGTATTTAAAAACTATAAGCTTATAATAATATATTATATTATAACTAAATCTGTTTTATTAATAGTAAGATTACTTACGCTTTAAGTAAATTAGCCTTTTTTATTATAACGGATATATTTATTACGTTTATAAAATAAAGTAGATAAAAACGTAAGAAAATTATAAATAAATAAATTTAAACCTTTTTAAGCCGATATTATAGAAAAATTTAATAAATATATTAAGTTAGTTTTTTTATATTTATTTATAAGTAAATCCGTTATTTAGCTTATACGGCCGTTTTATATATTAAGATAAAGCTTTTATTTATAATATAACGTATTATTATAGTTAATTTATATAAAGATAAAATATTAACTAAAATATCGTTAAGCTTTATAATAAGTAACTTTATAGCTAATCAGATATATTAAAAGCTTTAAAGGCGGTATATATATATTAAACTTTACTTTTTAGTCGGTAAAGTTAATATATCCTTTATCGATTACTTTTTATCGAAAATATATCTACTTAGTTATATAGTAATATAAGTAAGTATTAAATTAGGTATTAATAATAAACGTTTTAATAAATACCGCCGATTTTCTTTTATATAAGTAAAGTTTTTATTTATATCTGTCGAGATTTAATATATCTTAACGTAAGGCTTTATAAACCTTTATCGAGTATTCCTTTATATAGCTCTTTTATAAGTATAAATAACTAAGGTTATAAAAAGTAAAGTATAATACTAAGTAAAACTTTAGTATTTTAAAGTATTTATAAGATATTCGGCCGCTAATATTTTATATAGGTTTTTTAATTTAATATATATATTTAATAATAAATATAAAATAAGTTCGATATAATAATTCTAAATTATATAAAATAGTAAATAAATAATAACTTTAAAATAAGTTCTTAAATAAAATACTTTATATAATAGTTAAGCTAACGATATAGTATTTTAAAAGTAAGCTTTAATAAAAAAAACAAAATAAAGAAAAGTAATAAATAATATAAAAAAAAAAGTTTAAGTTAATAGTTAGTCGGTAAATAGGTTTTCTTTATTATCGTTCGTTACTTAATATTAATATAAATATATTTAACCTTTATTACCCGGTAACCTTTTATAAACGTCGAATATTACTTTTCGGTTTTAACGTTAATATTACCGGCCGATTTATCGGTTATTTATTAAGTAGTTTTTTTTTTAGCTAAAGCTATAATATTTAAATAACTATTTCTTTAGGTTTTAGTTATCTTATAAACAGTTTTTTTCTTATTACTAACTAAACGTATAGCTTTTTTATTTTTTTTTATTTTTTTTCGAATTTTTAAATTATTTTATCGGTATTTAAAGTATTTTATAGTATTTATACGTTAAAATAGCTAAAGTAATCGGTTTATTTTATAAAATATTCGATACACGGCTACTTATAACTATACTTTTATTTACATTTAGCTATAATATACTATAACTTATAATATTTAAAAGCTTTATTATACTTTTACGCCTTATTATTATCTACTTTTATAAGCTTTATAGTTAATAAATCTCGCTTATATAAGTTAAACTATAACGGCTTATTTAAAGATAAATAAATTATAAATAATATTAAGTAAATATTTATATACGAAGCTATTTTAAGCTTATATATTAGTCTACCTACCTTATATATAACTTAAAACAGTTTTATATATTATTAAAAATACTTTTAAGTTAGATTTTTAAGTAGTATATAGCTATAATAGAGTTTAATAAAAACTTAGTTATTTAAAGTAAACTTATACTAATAATACTTTTTATTATATTATAGTTTTATAGTTATTTAAGCTTCGGTAATTATAAATTACGTTTCTTTTTAAAATATATTTTAAGCTAACGTTAAAATACCTTTTCTTAGCTAGCTTATTCCGGTAAAATTAAATCTATATAAAAGCTAGTTAATAAAGTATTTTATAGCTTTATTATAAACGTTATTTAAGTTAAACTATAGTATTAAGATAATATCGGTTTATTTAACTTTAAAATACGTTATAATAAATATCCGGACTACTAATTCTACTGTTTTATTTTTACTTTCGGATTAGCTATCGGTTTATAGGTATTAAGCGGTTAAATAAGCTAGCTTAGTATTTAAACCGGATTATAAGCTTTACTAAAAGTCTAAAAAAAACTTAAAATCTTTATTAGAGATAATACGTTATAAAATACTTTAGTTATACAGATATAATATACGTAATAATATATATATTTAATTTATAGCTATATATACGATATTACTAAAGATAACGATAATCGCTTTACTATATTTATTTATAATTAAGAAAAAAGCGTTAAAAAAAGGTATTTTAAAGATTATTTATAAAGTATTAGCGACTAAAACGTTAAGTAAAGTCGTTATAAAGTTTATAGTAATAGTATAAAACAAGATTAACAGTAAAAGAATAGGCTATATTTCTTTTAATAGTTATTAGTTTTTACTACGATTTATTATATAAACCGGATAATTTTTAATATATTCGAAAACCTTCCGATAGTAATTTTTAATTATAAACCGGTCGGTAAGGTTATATTAAACTTTATTTTTACCGAAATAGTATTTAATATTATAAGCTTTAACGATAAAATCTATAGTTATTTATACTAAGATATAAAGGCGTCGTTTACTTAATAATTTTATAAAATATAAAAGTCTATTTATATTTAACTCGAATAATATATCCGCTTTTATTTAATTATTCTATAGTTATTAAATAATATTAGTTTAATTAACGTATTTTTAATATCTTATAACGATACGATCTTTAAACGTTTAGTCGATAGAAATTTCGGATATACTATATAAAACGGTATCTTTTTATAATTTACCGAATATATTATTATCTTTTATAAACTACTAATTTATTAGTAGTTTAAAAATAGTATTTACTAATACGTTAGTTACCTCCGGAATATAATAAATATTTAAACTATATTAGCTTAAGTACTTTAATATAAGAATAAGCTTTATATTTATTTTAGTTTTATTTACTATATCGAAGGACGTTTACTTAACGATATCGATAATAGTAGTATAGTTTATAAAGATATATATAAGTTATTTATAGTTTAAACTAATAACCGTATAAAGTTTATAAACTAGCTATACTAAATAAGTAACTTCGAGTTCGGTTAACTAATATTTACGTTTAGCTATATTAATAGTTTTATTTAAATATTATAGTAAACGGATTTAAGTATAAGGTATAAGTAACTTCCGGTTTTATTTAAAATTATTATTTAGTTAAAAAATAATATTTAAAAATCTAACTTTCTTTAAAGTATTTAACTAAATAAATAATAGCTTATCCGGGTTTTAATAAAATAAAGCGTTTTTATCTATTAAAGCTAATTTAAAATCGTTAAAAGAATATACTTTTTCTTAGGTAAGCTTAAAAAAGGTTCGACGAATATAGTTCTTCCGGGCGTTACCTTTTAGAAGTTTTTTATCTTCTTATCTTTTAATAAGTATTTAAGTCTTTCGTCTTTATAATAGATCGATACGCTTAGTATATTATAATATAAAATAGTAAAGATAACTTATAAAGCTAATAAACTTTTCGAGTTACTATAGCGTAGTAAAGAACTACAGTTAGGTAATAGTTTTTACTTAGTTTAAAGTATTATATATATTTAGTCTGTTAACCTTAAATCCGAGTAATTCTATTAAAGGATATCCGATAAAGGATTTCTTAGCTAATAAAGATATATAACGTTCTATAAATAGTATAAACAGCTACTTTAAATACTTTATATACTTTTTAATAATATTAAAGAAAACGATAATATTATCGATAAACGTAATAATAAAATATTTAAACGGCCGGAATATATAGTTTATATATTATTAAATATACGCCGGTAAGTTATAAAATCTTATAGATATAACTTTTAGCCGTTTTTAACTATAGTAACTAACTAAAGTAAACTATTTATAATATAGCAGGTATACTTAAAACTAATAGAAAAATAAGCTTATATCGATAATAGTAAAAAAGGACTTACTACAGATATTCTTAAAAACGTTTAACTAAAAAAGTAATAAATATATATTAGGAATAGTTATTTTATTAAAAGTATAAAAGTTTATAACTATACGTTTTTTACGTTTACTTTTTACTATCTTTTATATTACGAAAACAGGTAAGCCGAATAAAGTAAACTAAGTAACTTATTCGGTATAACCTTATTTATAAAAACTATTTATTATATCGTTAATAATTTTTTAGTCTTTTTTATTAAAGTAATATAGTTATTATAATATTTTTTAATTTTACTAGCCTTCGATTAAAAAAACTTATATTTACTTACTTTTAAATATTCGAATATTCGAAGTGTTTTTAAATATATATATAAACTTATATATAAAATAGTCTACTTTTAATATAAACTTAAGCGAATACCGGTATATATATACGTCGTTTAACAGCTTTATTTCGGGTAGGTCTTTAATATAAGTAATATTAAGTTTTCTATTTAAACGAAAATATTTATATATCTTTACGTCTGTTTTATTTAAAAACGGCTTATTCAGGATAAATTCTTTAGTATTAGCGAGTTATTTAATACTATTTAAAACGTATAATACGTTAGTAAAGTTAAATTTAAAAGATAAGTTAACGATTATATTTTACGTAAATAGCTTAAAATAATAGAAAGGTAATTAATTATAATCTAATAAAGTTTAAATAATACTTTTTTATTTTATACGTTTTATATATTTTTTAAAGACAGGTTCGAATATACTTAAATAAGTATTTTTACTAATTTTTAAAGGAAAGAACGATTAATTTATAGCTATTATACTATAAAAGTCTTAGCTAATTAAAGTATTTACTTAACCTTTTTACTTTAGTTTAAATAAAAAGGATTTAGTTTTCTTATAAGTAGCTTAATAATAAGTACGATACGGCTTAATTATAGTAGAATTATAGCGGCAGAGGCGGCTTTTACTTTATAAGTATATAAAACGGTTTTAATAAAAACTAATACTTTTATTTATATACTATTAAAGTAACTAAATAATACGTTAGCTACCGAGTTAAAGATATCTACTTAATATAATACTATAAATTCTTATCTTACTAATAGTTTTACGTTTAAACGTTTAAATACTTACGTTCTTATCTTTACCGATAAAATAGTAAGTAAACCGTTTAAGTTAGCTTAGTAAAAAATATTAAACTCGGTTTAGCTAAAGGTATTTATTTTACCTATTTCCTAAAGATTAGCTTAAGCTTTTTAGTTTACTTTAATATTAAGTATTAAGTTTAGTATCGTTTAAAAGATTATATATCTAAAAGCCCCGGTATTATAATAGATATTAAAAGTATAACCGGTTAAAGAACTACGCGCTTCGGTATAGGTATACGTATAGCTATAACCTTTATATAGTAATACTTAAAGCGATATATTAAGGTTTAAAATAAAACCTTTTTATTCTATCGTACTATAATATATCTTAACGCTACTATAATAACGATAGTATTTAAAAAAACGTAGTTTAAATAAAGAAACGTAACTATAATCGATATAACGAAGATCGTTTAAATAAAACAGATATCTTTTATAGTAAATACTGTTATTTAATAGTTTCGGAGTAGATAGTTTTATATTAAAGTTATATATATTAACGTTTTTAACTATTATATATTTATTATTCGAAGGTTTTTTTTTATCGGTAGGTTAGTTATTTTTTAAGCCTATCTGTTTACTAATATTATTTAATAGTTTATTTATTATAATAAACGTTATTTCTTTATTAACCGGATAAAAGCCGTTTTATATTAGCTTTTTTTTATAAACGGTATTATATTAAAAGGTACCGTCGTTTACGTTAAAGAGTTAAGCGTCTTTTACTATTACGTTACTTTTACTATCTTAACGAGCAAAACGTCGGAAGATCTTAAGCTAATTACGATACTTTTATAGGTAACGTCGTTTAAAAAGACTTTAGTTTATAGTATTAATTAGTAGCTATAACGTTAGCTTAAGTAGTAGCGGGTTATAAGTAGTTTACTATTAGTTTTAAACAGCTCTTTATATTTCGATTAGCTGTTTTTACTATTCAGGTAATAACTTTTAATAATTATTTAAACTAAGCTACAGAAATTATCTTAATACTTAAGCTTAAGGTAAGGTTTATTTAAACCGTTAAAAGTTAAAACAGTTAAACGATAAAACCGGTTATTAAAAGACGGCTTTTTATAGCCGAAAATAAATAGGCTAAGCTTAATATTATAATAGCTTAAGTTAACGTTTATTTATAATAAGCTATCGTAGCCTTATATAGATAAACACGGCCTTTTTTTCGAGTATATATTAAGTCTTTTACTTAGTTTTAAGCTTATATTTAAAGTTTTAAAAGTTAACGTTATACTTAAAGCGATTAAAGTAATAGGTAACTATCTGTTTATCGATTCGGTTTTATATATTTTAAATAATAAAACTATTTAGCTATTCGGCTAAAACAGTAAAGCGACGGATATATTAAGTAAAATTTAAAATATTCTTATTATATTAGGTATTACGTTATATATATTAAAAGCTATTTAGAATTCTGTCGGCTATATTATAAAGTATACTAAAGTCTGTAATAAGGTACTTTTTTTACTTTATTTATATATCGAAGTAAATAGTTAAGTTAGATTTTTTTTTATTTAATAAAATATTTTAAAACTATAAATAAGTAAATCCGGTAAAGTAAGTAAAGAGATTTTAATATAAGGTTTATTATCGAGTCTCGATATTAGCGATATATATATAATAATATTAAATAAATATTAGTAAGTCTTTTTATACCGTTACCTTATTATTTATACGAAACACTTTTATAAGCTCTTCGGTATTATTTTAGCTAGTATATAGTTTAAATCTTTTAAAAGTGTTTTCTTTAAACTCTTAAGTAAATAATAGGTTTATAAGTAGTTAAAGAACGTTAATCGATAGTTTATATTTATAGTTATATATATTTCGGCTTTTATTTCGGTTAAGATAATAACTAAGTAGGCTTCTACTTTAATCGCGATTATAAACGAAGTTATTATTATTTAAGCTATTATTTAAGTTATCGTTAAAATCTTTACTATTACCGGCTATATAGTATATATAGTTTTTAGCAGGTTATATATTACTTTTTTAAACGACGTAACTATATTAATAAGAATTCTTAAAACAAGCTGCCGGTTTATAAATAGTATAGTAAAAATTAAAAGGATTACTTAGTAGTATATAAAACGACGGTACTTATAAACTTATCCTTTACTTACGTAGTCGGAACGCTTTAATATTTTTTAATATAGAGATTATAACGTTAATATAACGTTCTTTTTTAAAACTGTTTAATAGGTTCGCTTATATTAAAGTAATTTCCGGTCGGTTAAATATATTAGTTTAAACGGCCTATAAAACTAAATCCTTTTTTTATAGTAGTATTATAAAAATAATTAAAGACGATATAATATATAGGCGGATAGTTTCGGTTATTAATTTAAATAAAGGTAGAACTTTTAAATTACTATACTATATATTTTTTATTATTTTAGATTATTATTTAAGATTTTAAGTAGTTTTTTTATTTTCTTTATCTGTTTTAACTATCGTTTTTCGGCTTTTTAATACTTCGGGTTCTTTTACTATATAAACTACCGGTTTAATTAAAATATAGGTAAAAGGTTAGTATTTTAAAAGGAACGAAGTTTTTAAAGCGTTATAGATAATTACCTTTTATTTATATTTTATTTAGCTTAAACCGAGTATTATTTTAAAAAATAGCCTTTATTCGTTATAGAATAAGCTTTCGAACTTAGGTTTTTATAAAAACTAATAAATCGGTTTATATTCTTTTAAGTTATAAGTATAGCTTAACCGTTATAAGTTATAAAAGTATTAAAATTTATAGTAAAACTCGATATTTTTACCGGACTAGCTACGTATAATAATAAAGAAATAAACGTTATTAAGCTTTTATAGTTAGTAACTAAAATAATATATCTTATAGATATATTCTATAAAGCGTTTTCGAATATAGTAAAGTTAGTTGTTTTTATTTTAATTATTATAGTAATATTTAAAATAAAAAGTATAAAGCTACTATTAGTTAGTATAACTAGTTAAATACTTTAAAAAGATAAGATTATAGTTTATAACGTAAAGTCGGTATCGGGTAAGGTATTCGGTAATAGCTGCTTTAATATAACGTAAGAGTTAAATGTTTTTAATAACTATATAGTTTCGTAATACTATTAAAAATATATTTAAGAAGTATACGTCGAGTACGTTATTTAAACCCGATATAGCTATAATATAGAATTCCTATAGTAAATAACCGGTAAGTTATAGTAAATAAGTAATAATACCGGCTAAATAAATAAAATAACGCTTTTATATTCTTCGATCTTTTAAAATCCGGAGATTAAAGCTAATTACTTATTAGCTACTATAGTAATAGTAATTCGATAACTATCGTAATATAGTCCGATAAACCTAATTCGTAGTATTAAAAAGTTAGACGATATATAACAGAATGTATTTAAGTTATAGCTACTATTTAATAGTAACGGTATAGTATAGTAATATATAATAAAGATAGATTCTTTTTTTCTCTCTTTATATAACCGAGTACTTTTATAAACTATATACAGACTTATAAACCTACTATAAACTTACTCTAAGTTTACTATATAATTACTATACGTTTAACCGTCCGAATTACCGGTAAATATACGGTAAATTTATAGGTGTGTTCACAGGTAGGTTCGCTATAAACCTACCGGTAGGTGTATAATATATTATAAACTATAATCTTATCTTTTTAAAGTATTTAACTAGCTATATTAACTAATAATAGCTTTATACCTTTTACCTTAAATATTACTATAATAATTAAAATAAAAACAACTAACTTTACTATATTCGAAAACGCTTTATAAAATATATCTATAAGGTATATTACTTTAGTCGTTAGCTATAAAAGCTCGATAACGTTTATTTCCTTATCGTTATATATAGTTAATCCGATAAGAATATCGAGTTTTACTATAAATTCCGGTACTTTTATAACCTATATCGGCTAAGTTATACTTATAACTTAAAGGAATATAAACCGATCTATTAGTTTTTATAGAAACTTAAGTTCGAAAGCTTATTTTATAAAAGATAAAGGCTACTTTTTAAAATAATATTCGGTTTAAGTTAAATAAAACGTAAATAAAAAGTAATTATTTATAACGTTTTAAAAACTCTGTTTCTGTTAAAATATTAACCTTTTACTTATACTTTAGTCGAACCGGTAATTTATATAGTAAGAAAACCCGAAGTATTAAAAAGCTAAAAAACGATAGTTAAAATAAATAAAAAAGATAAGAAAGTTACTTAAAACCCCGAACGATAATTAAAAACGATAAAAAGTATATAGTATAATAATTTAAAGGTTTTATTTTTATTTAAATTAATAACCGAAATTATCTGCTTATACGTTATATCGTTTTTAATTATTTTTATAATACTATTATAAAAAAAGGATTTAGTTTTATAAGCTGTTTAAATTAATATACTTAACCGACCGGAAATTACTTTAATATAAATAAACTTAGTAAGTAGTTTTAAAAAAGAACGTTATATTAACATTATAATCTTTATATTAAAAAATATTAAAACGTTCCGACTATATAAATAAAAGATAGGTTTATAAACACTATCGTTTTATATATTATTAAGTAATTTTTCTAATTTTTACTATACTACTTATAAACTAGTAGCTTATTTTAAAAATTCTTATTAATATAGTTATACTATTTAAAAAAGTAATATATAACCTATTAAAAACTATATATACTATATAGCTAGTAACGGTAAAGACTTTAATAACGACTTTAATAATAGCTTAAATAATAATAACTTTATTTATAATTATAACTAAAGTAAAAGCTTATTTAATTATTATCTTAATAAAAATAAAAGCCGAGATATATATAACTATAAACGTAAATTATCGATTAACGTTTTTTAACCGTTTATAAACTTATTATTTACTTATAAGTTTAAAAAAAATACTTTCGGAAAATTTAAACTATATACTAACTAAAATAATACCGAAAAGTTTATAAAAGTGTTTTATATAGATAATAAAGTAATAGTATAAAAAGACTTACTAGCGTTTATTTAACGTTATTATATATATATTACTAATATCGAAACTCGATAATAAACTTTATATTAAAATCTTTTTACTTACTTTATTAGATCTGCTTATTTATAGTTTTAAAATACTTTATTAAACAAAGAAAAATCTAACTTAACTATTTACTTTAATATATAAATAAAGTAGAAAAAGTATTTTATTACGAATATTAATATACTTTATAATATAACTAACGGAATTTTAAATAGCCTTCGATATATATAACGTAATACCCGAAATAATAAGAATATTTTAAACTTTACTTAATATATTTATTACTTTATTATTTTAGCCGAATAGCTAGATAATTTCGTCGTTCGAAATATATAAAACCGAATTAATAAACAGATAGTCGCTCGTTACTTTAATTACCTTAAGTATAACGTTAACTCCCGAAACTTTAAACGTAAGCTTAAAGCTAAGTAAAAGACTTAGTATATACTCGAAAAAAAGGCTACGCCTGTTTATATAAGGCTATAATAGCCTGTTATAAATAAACGTTAATTTAAGCTATTGTAATATTAAGCTTAGCTTATCCGTTTTTAGCTATAAAAAGCCGGCTTTTAATAACCGGTTTTATTACTTAACCGTTTTAACTTTTAACGGTTTAAATAAGCTTTACTTTAAGCTTAAGTACTAAAATAGCCTTTATAACTTAGTTTAAGTAATTATTAAAAGTTATTACTTAAGTAGTAAAAACAGCTAATTAAAATACAGAAAACCGTTTAAAACTAATAGCAGGTTATTTATAATCCGTTACTACTTAAGCTAGCGTTATAACTACTAATTAATACTATAAACTAAAGTTTCTTTAAACGACGTTACTTATAAAAGCGTTATAATTAACTTAAAATCTTTCGACGTTTCGCTTATTAGAATAGTAAGAATAACGTAATAGTAAAAAACGTTTAACTTTTTAATATAAACGATAATACCTTTTAATATAATACTATTTATAAAGAAAAGCTAATATAAAACGGCTTTTATCCGGTTAACGAAGAAATAACGCTTATTATAATAGACGAACTATCGGAAGATATTAGTAAATAAATAAGTTTAAAAAATAACTAACTTACTAACGAAAAAAAACCTTCGAATAACAGATATATAATAGTTAAAGACGTCGATATATATAATTTTAATATAAAACTATTTACTTTAAAACTACTAAACGATAGTATTTACTATAAAAGATATTTATTTTATCCGAACGATCTTTATTATATCGATTATAGTTACGTTTCTTTATTTAAACTATATTTCTTTAAGTATTATCGTTATTATAATAACGTTAAAATATATCTTAATATAATAAAATAAAAAGGTTTTATTTTAAACTTTAATATACCGCTTTAAATATTACTTTATAAAAGTTATAGTTATATATACGTTTATACCGAGGCGTACAGTTTTTTAACCGGTTATATTTTTAATACTTATTATAATACCGGGGCTTTTAAATATACGATCTTTTAAGCGATATTAAACTTAATACTTAATACTAAAATAAACTAAAAAGCTTAAGCTAATTTTTAAAAGATAAGTAAAATAAATGCTTTTAGCTAAACTAAGTTTAATATTTTTTATTAAACTATTTTAAACGATTTACTTATTATTTTATCGGTAAAAATAAGAGCGTAAGTATTTAAATACTTAAACGTAAGACTATTAATAAAATAAGAATTTATAGTACTATATTAAGTAAATATTTTTAACTCGGTAGCTAGTATATTATTTAGTTACTTTAATAATACGCGAATAAAGGTATCGGTTTTTATTAAAACCGCCTTATATACTTATAAGGTAGAAGCCGCCTTTACTACTATAATTTTACTATAATTAAGCTATATCGTACTTATTATTAAGTTATTTATAAGAAAACTAAATCTTTTTTATTTAAGTTAAAATAAGAAGGTTAAGTAAATACTTTAATTAGCTAAGACTTTTATAATGTAATAGCTATAAATTAATTATCTTTTCTTTTAAAAATTAGTAAAAACACTTATTTAAGTATATTCGAACCTGTTTTTAAAGAATATATAAAACGTATAAAATAAGAAAGCACTATTTAAACCTTATTAAATTATAATTAATTACCTTTTTATTATTCCGAGCTATTTATATAAAACGTAATTATTAATTTATCTTTTAAGTTTAACTTTACTAGTATATTAAACGCTTTAAATAATATCGAATAACCTGTTAGTATTAAAGAATTTATCTCGAATAAACCGCCTTTAAATAAGATAAATATAAGGATATATAAATATCTTCGTTTAAATAGAAAACTCGGTATTACTTATATTAAAAACTTACCCGAAATAAAACTATTAAACGATATATATATATACCGGTATTCGTTTGAGTTTATATTAGAAGTAAACCGTTTTATATATAAGTTTATATATATATTTAAAAATACTTTAAATATTCGAATACTTAAAGGTAAGTAAATACGAGTTCTTTTAGTCGAAGGCTAATAAAATTAAAAAATATTATAATAATTATACTACTTTAGTAAAAAAAACTAAAAAGTTATTAATAGTATAATAAACAGTCTTTATAAATAAGGTTATACCGAGTAAGTTACTTAGTTTACCTTATTCGGCTTATCTATCTTTATAGTATAGAAGATAATAAAAGGTAAACGTAAAAGATATATAGTTATAAACCTTTATACCTTTAATAAAGTAACTATTCTCGATATATATTTATTACTTTTTTAGTTAAATATCTTTAAAAATATTTATAATAAGTTTTTTTTTATTATTATCGATATAAGCTTATTTTTCTATTAGTTTTAAGTATACCTGTTATATTATAAACGGTTTACTTTAGTTAATTACTATAGTTAAAAACAGCTAAAAATTATATTTATAGAATTCTATAATTTACCGGCGTATATTTAACGATATATAAACTATATATTCCGGCTGTTTAAATACTTTATTATAACGTTTATCGATAATATTATCGTCTTTTTTAATACTATTAAAGAGTATATAAAGTATTTAAAATAGTTATTTATATTATTTATAAAACGTTATATATCTTTATTAACTAAGAAATCTTTTATCGGATATTTTTTAATAAAATTACTTAGATTTAAGGTTAACAGACTAAGTATATATAATACTTTAAACCGAGTAAAAACTATTACTTAGTTATAGTTTTTTACTACGTTATAGTAATTTAAAAAGTTTATTAGCTTTATAGGTTATTTTCGCTATCTTATATTATAATATATTAAACGTATCGATTTATTATAAAGATAAAAGACTTAAATACTCGTTAAAAGATAAGAAGATAAAAAACTTCCGAAAGGTAACGCTTAAAAAAACTATACTTATTAAACCTCCTTTAAGCTTACTTATAAGAAAGTATATTCTTTTAACGATTTTAAATCTGTTTTAATAAGTAAAAACGCTTTATTTTATTAAAACCTAAATAAGTTATTATTTATTTAATTAAATATTTTAAAAAAAGTTAGATTTTTAAGTATCGTTTTTTAATTAAACGATAATTTTAAATAAAACTAAAAGTTACTTATACCTTATACTTAAATCCGTTTATTATAATATTTAAATAAGACTATTAATACGGCTAAACGTAAATATTAGCTAACTAAATTTAAGGTTATCTGTTTAATATAACTAATTTATAAGCTTTATACGGTTATTAGTTTAAATTATAAATAACCTATATATATCTTTATAAACTATATTATTACTATCGGTATTGTTAAATAAACGTTCTTTAATATAGTAAATAAGACTAAAATAAATATAAAGCTTATTTTTATATTAGAATATTTAAGCTAGTATAGTTTAAACGTTTATTATATTTTAAAGGTAACTAACGTATTAATAAATATTATCTTTAAGCTACCGATAAGCTAATCGCTTATAAAGGATAAAGGTATACTTAGTAAATTATAAAAAAATACTGCTTTATATAGTATATCCGAAATCTTTATCGATTAAACGTTTAAAGATTATATCGTTATAAGATATTAAGAATACGTTAGTTAAACTAATATTATTTAATAACTATAAAGTAATTAAATAAAAACGGACGTATTATTCGAGTTAAATATAGATAAACTTTTATATTTTATAAAGTTATTAAATAAATAACGTTTTTATATTTTAATAAAAGTAGCTATGGATTTTATTATTAAAGCTTATAACGTTAAGTACTATTTCGGTAAAGATAAAATTTAATATAATTTTACCGACCGGTTTATAATTAAGAATTACTATCGGAAGGTTTTCGAATATATTAAAAATTATCTGATTTATATAATAAATCGTAATAAAAATTAATAGCTATTAAGTAAAATATAGCTTATTCTTTTACTATTAATCCTATTCTATACTATTATTATAGATTTTATAATAGCTTTACCTGATATTCTAGCTACTAATACTTTATAGGTAATTTTTAAAATACCTTTTTTTAACGTTTTTCTTTCGGTTATAAATAAGTATAGTAAAGTAACTATCGTTATCCTTAATAATATTATATATATAGCTATAGACTAAGTATATATACTATTATATATATTATATCTGTATAACTAAAGTATTCTATAATATATTATTTCTAATAAAAACTTTAAGTTTTTTTCGAACTTTTAATAAGGCTTATAGTCCGGTTTAAATATTAAGCTAGCTTATTTAACCGCTTAATATCTATAAACCGATAGCTAGTCTGAAGATAAAAATAAGATAATAAAATTAGCTATTTAGATATTTACTATAATATATTTTAAAATTAAATAAACCGATATTATCTTAATACTATAGTTTAACTTAAATAACGTTTATAATAAAACTATAAAATACTCTACTAACTAGCTTTTATATAGATTTAATTTTACCGGAATAAACTAGCTAAAAGAAGGTATTCTAACGTTAGCTCGAAATATATTTTAAAAAAAAGCGTAACTTATAATTACCGAGGCTTAAATAATTATAAAACTATAGTATAATAAAAAGTATTATTAATATAAGTTTATTTTAAGTAATTAAGTTTTTATCGAACTTTACTATAGTTATATATTACCTAGGAATTTAGTTTAAAAGTATTTTTAATAATATATAAGACTGTTTTAAGTTATATATAAGGTAAGTAAACTAATATATAAGCTTAAAATAGCTTTATATATAAATATTTACTTAGTATTATTTATAATTTATCTGTTTTTAAGTAAGTCGTTATAGTTTAACCTATATAAACGAGATCTATTAGTTATAAAGCTTATAAAAGTAAATAATAATAAAGTATAAAAGTATAGTAAAGCTTTTAAATATTATAAGTTATAACGTATTATAGCTAAATATAAGTAAAAGTATAGTTATAAGTAGCTGTATATCGAGTATTTTATAAAATAAATCGATTACTTTAACTATTTTAACGTATAAATACCGCGAAATACTTTAAACGTTAATAAAATAATTTAAGAATTCGAAATAAAATAAAAGAAAATAAAAAAGCTATACGTTTAATTAATAATAAAAAAAGAACCGTTTATAAAGTAATTAAAACCCGGAGAAATAGTTACTTAAATACTATAGCTCCGGTTAAAAAGAAGACTACCTAATAAACGATTAATAAATCGGCTAATAACGTTAACGTTAAAGCCGAAAAATAATATTCGACGTTTATAAAAGGTTACCGGATAATAAAGGTTAAATATACTTATATTAATATTAGGTAACGAACGATAATAAAGAAAACCTGTTTACCGATCGACTATTAACTTAAACTTTTTTTTTATATTATTTACTACTTTTCTTTATCTTATTCTTTTTATTAAAGTTTACTTTTAAAATACTATACTATTAGCTTAACTATTATATAAAGTATTTTACTTAAAAACTTACTTTAAAGTTACTATTTACTTACTATTTTATATAATTTAAAACTATTATATCGAACTCGCTTTATATTTATTATTAAGTATATATACTAAATTAAAAAAACCTATATAAAATATTAATAGCCGAATATTTTATAAATACTTTAAAATATTAAAGTTTTACTTAATACTATATTTTACTTTTTATAACCTCGGTTATTTATATTTATAAAAAAGCCGTATAAAGGAATACTCGATAAAGGTCTATAAAGCTTTACGTTAAGATATATTAGACCTCGATAGATATAAATAAAGGCTTTACTTATATAAAAGAAAGTCGACGGTATTTACTAAAACGTTTATTACTAATACCTAATTTAATACTTACTTATATTACTATATAGCTAAATAAATACGTTTTCGATAAAAAATAATCGATAAAAGATATATTAATTTTACCGATTAAAAAATAAAGTTTAATATATATATACCGCTTTTAAAGCTTTTAACGTATTTAATTAGCTATAAGGTTATTTATTATAAAGCTTAACGATACCTTAGTTAATATTTTATTCTTATATAAATTAACTATAATAGTACGTTATATTATAAATAAAAGCTTTATCTTAATATATAAAACGGCTATATAAGCTAAGTAACGGATCTACTTATAAACAGATATAAAGAAATTAATTTAATATATTTATTAGATTTTTTTATAATATCGGCTTAAAAAAGTTTAAACTTATTTACTTATAGTTTTTTTACGCTTTTATCTACTTTATCTTATAAACGTAATAAATATATCCGCTATAATAAAAAAAGCTAATTTACTTAAAGTATAAATAACCTTACTATTAATAAAACAAACCTAATTATAATATAATACGCTATTATAAGCTTATAGTTCTTAAGTATTAAGTTTATAAATACTAATTATACTATTATAAAAAAATAGTAAAAGATTAAAAAGAAATACTATAGCTTTATATCCGATATTATTACTTATATCGAGCTTACTATAAACGCTTTTAAAAAGCTTAAAATATAGCTAACTCCCGGATACTTATTATAAAACTTATAGTTATTAAGCCGAAAAGGCTTATTTACCGCTTTTATTCCTATAAAAAACGATATTAAAAAAGAACTAGTATATAGCCTTCGGTTTAATTTTATTAAAAGCTTTTTTATAAGTAGAAAGCGTCGTATTACCGACGACGGTTTATCTATTACGGTTTATAAATCGGATAAGTTTAAAATAAATTTGCTTTTTACTAAATATAAATATTTAATATATCTTATTATTATTATCGATAATATATATAAGAGTAATAAGCTTAAAGCGTTTACCGAGTTTAATACTACTACGCTTATTATATATATTATTAAAGCAGGCTATAAGCTTAAAACTAACGTTTACGTTTAAATAAACAGCTAAAAGCTTTACGTTATTTTATTATTTAACGTAATTAATACTAGTATTATAATACTATATAGCACTATTATATAAGTAATAAACTTTATCTGTTATATTTAAAGACTCGATAAAAAGTCGTATATATAATACTTTAACGTTACTTTTATACTTAAGTACTTCTTTTATTACCGAATAAACTTCGGTTTTATTAAAACTAAGTTTTAAAAAGATAGCGATATTAACTAAGTAAATACTCGTTATAAATAAAAACGTTTTTACGTTAATAACCTCGGTTATACGTTTACCGAGATATTTAAACGCCGCTTATATAGTATAAATTCTTACTTTAAGGCTTATAGTATAATTAAAGCTATAGTTTTAACGTTTAAAAAAGTCGTAACGTTAACTAAAAACGTCTTTAATAAAGATATAAAAATATTATTCGGTCTGTTATCTTTTTTAGTTAAAAAGGAGTTAAAACTCCGCTAAGTTTATTACGAATACGTTTCGTTAAGTTATTATTCGGTTATTACTTTATAGTTATCTTTATATTCGTTGTTTTATATCTGTTAGTTTATAGCCGTTTTCGTAGTATTAATAGTATATATAGGTAAACCGACGTTATATAGTAAATACTTAAAAATAAAAACTATTATTACCTTTCTTTTTTTATTTATTTAACGATATCGGTAGTATATATAAGTTTACTAATACTATAAAATAAGTATTTAAAAATAAAAACTGCTTTTACCTTCTTTTTTTTATAGTTAACCGTATTCTTTTTTTAACTATACTTTATACTTTTATAAGCTTTTATTTCTTTTTATTATATATACTACTATAGTTTACTTAAGCCTTTACCGGTTATTTCGTTATATTATAATTTAAATACTATTATTATTTAAATATAATACTTCTTTCGTAAATTAGTAACGGTTTTTCTCTTTATTTTATAAATATAACTACCTTTATACTATAGACTTACTATTAATCTAATTATAATTATAATACCTATATCTTTATAAATAAGGATTTTTTCTTCCGGGGGTAATTATTATATACCTACCGGTAGGTTTATAGTAAACTTACTTATAAACGTATTTACGAATTTACTATATATTTACCGGTAATTCGGATAGTTAAACGTATAGTAATTATATAGTAAACTTAAGGTAAGTTTATAATAGGTTTATAAGTCTGTATATAGTTTATAAGAGTACTCGGTTATATAGAGAGAGAATTTATTCTTTATTATATACTACTATACTGTACCGTTACTATTAAAAGCCGTTTAGTATAAAAAAAAAGTACTTAGTTTAAAAGCTTAAGTCTTTTTTATTAAAACTATTTCTACTATAGGCGTAGCCTTCCCTCCTTTAGTTATTTTTAAAGGTAAATCGGTTTAATAATAATAGTTCTTTTCGGATATTCGATTAAAGTTAGAATTCGACTTTTAAAGATTTATAATAACGGAAAAGAGGTAGATAATAAACCTTATAGCTATTTTTTAACTAAAAGAAATCTTTATCCTTTATATCTAACCTTTTTACCGATTAAAAGCCTGTTTACTTATCTTTAATAATTATAGAAGCTATATAATAAACGATTTTATATAGCTTTACTTCTGAAATAATATACACTTTCTTTTCCTTTTAGCCTATACGTTTTACGTTTTTTAACCTTTCGATTTATTAGTCTTCTTTACTTTTAAATAAGCCTACCGGAAGCACTTTTCGAATTTAAGCTATTATAATAACTCTTTATTTATTAGTCTTCTTTACTTTTAAATAAGCTTACCGGAAGTACTTTTCGAATTTAAGCTATTATAATAACTCTTTTATTACAGGAAAAAGGAACTTTCTCTTTTACTTTAATAAAGCCCGGAAAAAAGGTTTAACGGCTTTAAATATTAGAAGTAGGTAAAAGGCGGTTAAGTTATAACTAGTCTCGATAATAAAGCTTTTAATAAGCCTTTTTTTTTTTCGAAAATCGAAATATAGCTAAAACCTTTTTTTATATGCCTATAAAAGAACTACTTAAGCTATCTTTAATTAGATTTAAATAAAATAGTCGTTTAAAAGGCGACGATACTATTTAATTTACCTTTAAAAAAACTATCGACCTTTAAGCTTAACTAGATAACTTTTCGACTTTAAAAAAAAAAGATAATCGTATAAGACGATTACTATTTAAAAAAGTTAAAAACGGCTAAAACTAAAAGGATATCGAATTAGTATAAGCTAAAAGAAAGAACGAAAAGCTAAAGGCTTAATTAAAAGCTATCCGGCCTTCGAAACGAAAAAAGGTTAATATAAGCTTAAATACTAAGCTAATTAAGGTTAAGGCTATTTATCGGGCTTAGTAGTAAGCTAATAGCTTCGAAATTAGCTTTAATAAATCAGAAGGGTCTGATTACCTTACGGATAAAGAATCTTATATTAAAGTTAATTAGGTATTAAGAAATCAAGGAGTGATTTAGGTATATTGATAGTGTTAAGCATTCGGGAAGGGTAGCCTATATTAAAGGGTGGCCCACTTATAAGGTGTTTGACTTATATAGCGACCAGTATGACTTCTCTACCTAGGTACCCTAGGGTACATGTTCAGTAGTAACAGCACACCAGTTGGCCCTGTAAATCCCTGTAATGTCCGGTAATAGCCCTGTAATAGCCCTGTAAAGCCGGCCAATATGACACCACAGATCCGCCAAGACAATACCTGTTCCTGAATTGAATGGAGCCAGTGTCGTCATTATCCTCCAATATCCCGGAGATGTTGATAATCCAAGCTTGCCAATGTCTTGTCTGCCTTGTTTACAGCTTTTCTTTTTTCATGCGCTTTTGATGGGGAAAAATAACACACTGATGATGTCGCTTAACAACGGCATACAAAACAACCAAGATTCCCAGTCAACCGTTCATCCGTTCATCCGTTCAACCGTTCAACCGTTGAAGCTACTGTGATAGTCTCTGCTTGGCAACCTTGGAAGGCTTGTTAGTCTCGACAATCACTCGCACCGCATCTTCCCTCGACTGTTCATCTTCCTCCTTCCTTCAAGAACGTTCACGCACCGTAGGGTACACACATCACACCCAGGATGCTCTCAAAAACCGCCTTACTCGTCCTCCCGGGACTGGTAGGCGCCTCAGCCCCGCTCTACAGCAGCTACTCCTTCAACCCCCTCGAGCATCTAGGCGGCGTGGCTCCTTACTTTGAGCCTTCGGACCCCCAGACCAACCCAGCCGCCCCACAAGGATGCACGCCCGTCCGCGCAGCCTACCTCGTGCGACACGCCGCTATCTATGCTAATGACTTCGACTACGAGGAGTACATGTCCCCCTTCATCTCCAAGTTCCAGAACAAGACCAGCGACGTCAACTGGTCCGCCATCCCCTCGCTCAGCTTCCTCGCCTCATGGTCACCACCCATCTCCGAGGCGGAGCAGGAGCTCCTCACCCGCGTGGGCAAGCTTGAGGCCACCCAGCTGGGCGCCAGCCTGAGCTTCCGATACCCAAAGTTCGCCCTGCCCAAGCGCGTCTGGTCCAGCTCGGCCGAGCGGACATACGAGTCGGCCAAGGCCCTGATCCGTGGCTTCGAGCCCGCCGGCGAGGACAACACCATCAGCCTGGTGTCTGTCTACGAGAGCAAGAAGAGCGGCGCCGACAGCCTTACCCCATATCACAGCTGCCCCAAGTACAGCGGGAGCGCGGGCAGCGACCAGAGCAGCGTGTACCTGGACAAGTTCACCAAGCCCATCGTGGCGCGTCTCAACGCCGCGGCGCCCGCCTTCAACTTCACCTCCGACGACGTGTACGGCATGATGGAGCTGTGCGGCTACGAGAGCGTCATCAAGGGCAGCTCGCCCTTCTGCGACCTGAGCCTGTTCTCCCCCGACGACTGGCTCGGCTGGGAGTACACGGCCGACGTCCAGTACCACTATAACGTCGGGTACGGCAGCGAGGTCAGCGGCGCCATCGGCCTGCCGTGGGTCAACGCCACGGCCAACCTGCTGACGGCCGAGCCGGACGACGCGGGCGTGCAGGACCTGTACGTCAGCTTTACGCACCGCGAGCTGCCGCCCACGGTGCTGGTGGCCATGGGCCTGTTCAACAACTCGGCATTCGGCGGCTCGGCGGCCGCCATCAACGACACGATGCCCTCGGACACCATGAACCACCGGCGCGCCTGGAAGAGCAGCCACGTGCTGCCGTTCATGACCAACGTGGCCATGGAGAGGCTCAACTGCACGGGCAGCTACGGCTACGAGGACGGCGACTACTACCGCGTGCTGGTGAACAACGCGCCACAGCAGCTGCCGGACTGCGGGGACGGGCCCGGCACGACGTGCTCCCGGGCGACGTTTGACGGCTGGGTGCAGGACAGGGCCGACCTGTTCTCTGGGTTCTCGGAGAAGTGCGACACCGCGCGCAAGTATGATAATTCTACGGATGTGTTGACGATCTATGAGGGCTTGACGGCGGGTAATGGGAGCTTTGTGGGGAAGAGGAGCATGTGGGACCAGGAATGAGATGAGATGATACCTACTTGAGTAAGCTGGAAGAGGATGATATAACGAACTTAATGCGATAATCACAGACCAATTAATTCGAAGCCGGCATGCCCTGATAACTCCGTTTATGTGTGACTAGGTTTACAGGTTGTACATATGGGCAACAACCTTGGAAGAGAAGCGGCACCTTCAGGCCACCTTTACCAAGCACCATAGCCTTCGCTTCGGCTTTACGATCCGAAAAAATGAAATCAGAAAGCATATGAGGATGTCATTAAGGCACGGTGGCGCAAGGAAATTGATGGCCAATACCTCGCCTACCTGTGTCAAAAAGGGCCACCATCCATCCTCTCGGCGGTGCAAAACTACAACGGTGGGCACCACCATATTGTATCTGTGGATCAGTGACTCATTATACTTCAGATAAACAATCACGTTCCTACTTCCGTTTGTTGGAACCATGTCGTGTTTGATGAGAGCCCTGTCGCATTCCGCTCACGACTCTCCTCATCGCTCATCCCGAATGCTGTGGCCACATGAACCATCTCTTACGGCCAAACATCATCCAATTGGCGCCGTGGCAGAGTGGTCTAATGCGATAGACTAGAATTCAATCTTCGGATTCTCAGTTATCTATTCTCTTCGGAGGCGCATGTTCGAATCATGCCGGCGTCGAAATATTTTGTTTTTGAAGTTCTCGTGTGTCGTGCGTGGATTGGCGTCTTGGTGTGGGTTCTGGGTGGATCGATGTGTCGGTGGACCATGCCGTTAGTGTCAGACTAGAAGTCGATTTGCTTCGGAAGAAATATCTGCTCCAATCAGGCCCGCACCGGGAATTCTCTTTTTGTCGTGTCGCTTTTTGATGTTGTCTTGTGTCGTGTGGGCATGGTGTACGGTGTCCCACAGGGGTCTTGGGGACAACGGCCGTCGAGGGCACTTTTGACCTTTTATTTTTTTATATTTCACGCCCACCCCTTCTACGAAACCACACCCTCTTTTCCCTTCAAT